>LR537646.1:56916-83901 GCA_900883565.2 Caenorhabditis panamensis
ACCACAGCTGTCTCGAGATGCACCAGTCTCTGCTCGCCTCCAGCCATCTGTTCCAGGTAGTCTTGTGAAACTCCGGGATGATTTTGAGTTCTTCACTAGCAACGGCGGCTAATGCCTTTTCGGCCATGTGGGTGCACTTCACGTACCATTGAGGCTTCAGAATCGGTTCGATGACATCCTTAGAGCGGGAACAAGTTGGCACAACCATCGGATTGTCTTCCTTTCCACGGTAAAGTCCCTTCTCCTTCAATGCTTCGATAACAGCAGACCGGGCGTCGAAACGCTTCATTCCACTGAACTGACCGCATCCTGGAGAGATCAGTCCGTCGTCGGTGATGCAGTTGTGGAAGGGCAGATTTTGGCGCATTCCAACATCATAATCGTTGTGATCGTGAGCCGGGGTGATCTTGACAGCTCCAGTTCCGAATTCCATCTCAACGAACGAGTCAGCGAAGATTGGGAGTTCACGCGACGGGATGAACGGGTGGATGCACTTCTTTCCAACGAGATGTTTGTAACGTTGATCGTCTGGATGAACGGCAATACCCGAATCTCCAAGCATTGTCTCGATACGAGTAGTTGACACAACGATCTCCTCTTCGGATCCTTCGATCTTGTAAGCGAATGAGTTGAGCACTCCAAACTCGATCTTCTGTTCGTATCCCGGAACAGCGATCAGTGTAGATCCAGTGAGCTCCTTCTTGTCGACTTCAATGTCAGAGATGGCAGAACGAAGGGCGCAGCTCCAGTTGACAAGTCTATTCGAGCGGTAGATGGTTCCCGATTCATGCATTCTGATGAATGCCTCTGTGACAGCACGGCACATTTTCGGGTCCATTGTGAACACGGCACGGTCCCAGTCGACAGAGGCTCCCAACTTGCGGAACTGATCATAGATGACGTCTCCTTTCTCGTTCTTCCAGTGCCAAACCTCCTGATTGAAACGATCACGTCCCAGATCGTGACGTGTCAGTCCTCGTTCTCTTTTCAGACGTTTCTCCACGACGACTTGAGTGGCGATTCCGGCATGATCGCATCCCGGATTGAACAGTGTACGCTTTCCATGCATTCTATTGAACCGAGTGATGGTGTCCTCGACAGTCGTAGCAAGCGCGTGTCCGACGTGAAGAGTTCCAGTGACGTTCGGCGGCGGAATGCAGAGAGTGAACGATTCGGTGTTGGCTCCGTTGTTCATCTTGTCGATGTACTCCGGCTTGAAGAATCCTTCCTTCTCCCACCACGAATACCACGCAGATTCCACATAACTCGGGCTGTACGCGGATGGAATTTCCGATGCGAGATCTGGAAAATGTAGATTTGCGACAACTGTTGGGCAGAGAAACGAAACTGACTCACCTTTCTTCTCTCCAGGAGCGGTATTGTCGACAGGAATCACGTTCGCAGCGGGTTCTTTCTTGGCTTTCACCTGAAATGATACCAACTTATTCAGAAAGTGTCACAGCAAACACTTACTTCCTTAGCTGGTTTCGCTGTCGCAGCCTTGGCTTTTTCGGCCAACTTCTTCTGTTTCTCCTCGAATTTCGCCAACTTGGCGGCTTTCTCGGCCTCCTTCTTCAGCTCCTTTTCGGTTTTCGGACGATTTTCAGCGGCGTCAACCATTTTTATTACCTGCAAAACAGAAAAGTTGGTAAAAGGCAAAAGGGCGCCTAATTCGAGAGAATTCATCTACGCAAACGGAAAAAGTCGAGCGGAAACGTGATAAATGGGTTTTCAAGATTAGGATACTTGCTTTCAGCTTCGAAATCTCAGTCAAAGAACACAAAAAGAGCTGGAAAACTCGGTAACTTTCTGGGGAACGAAAGCAAAGCAGCCGCAGTCCGTAATGTGACACTGGGTGAACTGGCGCCGCACCTGACGACAATTCGGGGGAAATGGCGGGATGTTTGAAGTGAAAGCGATAATCATTCAAACCGATGATGGAAAGAGGCGAAACCAGTTGGGTTGCAGTCTTTTCAAAGAGGTTTTCAAAATGAGAAAGCGTTCTGCGCATCAAACTTTCCGAGTTGCTTTTGAATGCTGCTGTATTTCGGGGGATTTCGCAACTCGTCATGTTGCGTCAGATTGGCATGAAACACCTAGTAAACAAGCTATTGAATGAGGAACAAAGCATTTTAGGAAAAAGAATAACTGAATAGAACGGAAAACGAGATGTAGCGAACGGACAGAACACTAATATCGGTTGTTCAAGCGATTTGCTGGAGAAATTGACTGTTTAGTGTAGAAAAAACGCTATAAAAGAAATATTTGGATTGAAATACAACAGGAAAGTGTAGAAAATGTGGAAAATACAAGAAAATGCAAGAAAAACCGAACAGAACGAGAGAAAACGGACGAATCGGATACAGTATTCCAGAAGAGCGATTGGGCGAGTTAGGCGAAACAGTGGGTCGACGAGAGAGACGCAGACCGGAGTGTCGTACTGCGCTGGGTTTATCGTAAATCGACACAACAGACCGCCCGTGTTTTAGGCTCTTCTCGTTCTGGAAACTTCTTCGAAGACCTCCACTTTCTCTCCCGTTTCTCTCCCTTTTTTCCTTTTTCTTTTTCTTTTCTCTTAGTTTTCTCTGTTCCGTGTTGCTGCTATATTGTTTTTTTGCCTCCGTTATGCGCTTGTCGCCGTTTTTTTCCGTTTTTATCAACTTTTTGCTCATTTTCAGCCGTTTTTTGTAATTTTTTGTTGTAAAAATGGGATACGGCAAGCTAGTAGTTATCTGAAAAGTGGGGGGATCGTGTCCATTGCGATTCACTTTTGTTCAGTCCGTTCCGTTCTCTTTGGTGCCCGTTCCTCTAGAAATAGCCTCTGTCGTTCCTTCCGTCGAATGCTATGCAACTAGTTTGCTGTTTTTGGATATTTATTTGTAACAATCTATTTATGAGTCAAAAATTTTGGATTTTTCGTCGCCGAGGACTTTTCTAATCCGATTCTGCACGTCTCGGACCACAAGCAAATAAGCCTCCTTGGCTGCTGAAGGCCATCCAGTCACGGTTCGCTCGAGCCAGTTGACGTCGTGTCGCTCGCCGTTCCACGCTCGTGTTCCGAAAATCGGATTTGTCGCTCTCGAGATGATCCTTAAAGATTCTGTTGAAAAGCTTCGAAGCCAGATAAGATACTCACGGGATCTTGGCCTGGAATTGTATCAGGAAGACTGTGTCAAGGTATGAATCCCTGAACGAGCTGTCCGGAACGAGGAGCCAGTGAACTCCGTTGACATCTTTCGCCGTCGCATCCTGAAGGAACTGATCCAATCGTTCGATCAGTGATGGATCGTCGGTCTCGAATCTCAAAAAGTAAGATCCTCGTGTTCCGCTGAGCTTTGAAGGCCTGCTTGTCGTCGGCTTTACAGTGTCTCCGTCAGCCAGTTCGAATCTGAGAAATCAAGTTTCGTTATCTCCATCCCCATTCAATGCATACCCGATTAGCCTCAACTGTTCGGTGACCTCGGTGATGGTGGCAACCTCTTTCGTGAACCTTAGAGTTCCGACGATAGTGTAGCTCCGTACGATCTTCTGGAGCTTTCGTGGAGGTTCTGCATCCGAACTTCCATCATTCGACCGTTTCTGAGTGTCGTCTTGTTCCGCATCATGCTCATCGACCTCAGCGGTGGTGGCAGATGGTTCTGGCGAGTCGGGAATCGCAAACCGGACACGACGTTGATCTTTAGCATGCGCATCAGGAACATCGGCTGATGGAGCGATCTCGGCGTCAAGTGTGTGCAGCGAGAATCCTGGGTCCAGTTCTTTGATCTTCTGAAGGATCTTCTCGTCCTCATACTTCCGATAGTGCTGGTAGATCAGTTCGAGAATGATTCGATCGAGCCTCTGAACCAGCAGACTCTCCACAAACACCTCCATGAACCTAGAATTGAAAATGTTGGCATTGGCTGGGGTGTTAGAAATAAACTCACTGCTTCTCGACATCGGCGGCAGTGGTTCCGTCTTGAAGTTCCTCGATGCATCCTTGCCAAAACTCCGGTCGTGGAAACAGACTCAAATGAGTGAGCACACGCTTCCAGATCTTCTTGAAGGACTCGGGAGTGAGTGGTAGGGGTTGGGGGATAGCCGGCTTTGCCAACTGGAGTGCGCGGCTTACTCCATGCTCCGACGACCTGTTGAATGGGCAGTCTCGTCTCGGCACATCACACGGCAGTAGGCCGTCTTGTGAAGGTTGGGCCACGGGAGCGGTGGGGCTTTGCCGATTTCCCAATGTGGCAGGGGGGACAGGGGGGGGTGGGGGACTGACGGCTTCTCTCCTCGTCATCCGTTGAGCTCTTCTCGAGTTGGTTGGAGGTGGGAAGTGGTGACGGTGCGGGTGGAGGGGCTGGGCGTCCTTGGCGATCAAACACATGACAATGTTGTGGATACTGGAAAACGAGAAGATATAAAAACGAAATCAAGAAAAAGTATTCAAAAAAACAGTTACTAACATCATGATCCAGCAAATCCGCCTCGGATAGTCGTCTCTCAACATTGGAAACCTCGTCGTCAGAGACATCCGAGTCGGACTCCACAATGTCTGGTCTTTCCTCTTCGTCGCCAATGAAACACTCGTATCCGAGATGAAGGAGCTCGAGGGTGAACTTGGACCGGAAACCGGCAACTCCAACATCAAGCTCGCCTTGGGTCAGCCATCTTCTCCGGATAATCGCCTCAGCCATCAATGCTACGACGACTCCACAGTTGATATCGTCTGTTTGGCGTGGAGTGTCGGGTCTATCGATTGGCTTCGGCTCTCGCTTCAAGGATCTCCGACAGAACGATGCGACTTTCTTTGGAATGAAAGCTGACTGGGACGGGTTGAAGTGGTGCAGCTTGTCCTTCTGGCAGATCAGCATCGTCCAATGTCTTCTGAGGCAAACTGGGAAGATGACGATCTCCGCTCCATTGTCTAACATCTTCTGGATCTGACCGGCGAGATCCTCCGTGTGTCTATGCAGAAACATTCCTGAATCCAAGACAACGACCTGTTCTCCACTCTCTTCGACCCTGAGTTGCAGATACTTGGCGAGCAGCGTCGAGCAGAGGTATCCCTTCGGTCCTTGGCTGTGACTCAACGGGCCAACATCGATCCGACATCTCCTCGTTGGCTGATTCTCCTCAGACGGCTCTCGGATGACAGTGGAGTTGGTCTGGATGCCGGCTCCGGAAGGCCTTTGTGGAGCATCAGATCTTGATGGATCCTGAAAATGAGAAGATTTGATACTGGGAGAAGCTGAACCCTAGCTACAGTAATCCGAAGACATTCAAACGATGAAATCAGGGAGACTTTTGGGCCTTGCGGATTACTGTAGTTACGAGACTGGAGCTCTAGACTGAACTTACTTCACTTGGTGCTCCTCCTCGTTGACGTACTGTCATGCGAGCCACCAGATTCGATAGCTCCTCCTTCGGAATATCGACCTTCGGCACGGGTTCCTCGACCTTCGGCTCAACTTCCTCTTTCACTTTCCTTGGCTTCGGCTTCACAGCCTTGGCCTCCTTCCTCCTCTTCTTCATCTCCTTCTTGGCTTCCTTCGCCTTCTTTTCCTCCTTGTTCTTCTTCTTCTTCTCCTTCTTGTCCTCCTTTCTCTTTTCCAACTTCTTCTTTTCCTTCTCCTCTTCAATCTGCTCCGAGAGCTGCTTGTGAGCCTTCTGCTCCATCTTCTCACGGAGAGCCTCCTTCCTCAACCGTCTCAGAAGACGGTTCTCCTGGTTAACCGAGAGGGTCTTCGGAGCAGGAGCGGGAGTGGCGGTGGGGACCTCGATGATCGGGGTCGGGGTGGCTGCTGGGGCCTTGGCCGGAGACGCAACAATGGCTGCGTAAGATCGCTGAGACATGATTTCTGAAAAAAAGGATTAGGGCCTCCAGTTGATAAGGATTATGATTCAGAAAGATCAGGAACAATGGGATGGGGGAGGGGTCAATGAGTACTGTAGACTGATAGAATGAAGGGATAAGAATGAGGTTCTGATAAGCGTCAAGTGGGTTGATATGCATGGAAGAGAAAGAGAGGACTTCTGGAACTTTGGATTCTGCTTCAGATCGAGAGAGATAGTGTGGGTGGGATAAGGAGATGCATTCTGATAGGTCTTTTGTGGATTCTATTCTTTATACACATTTTCCAGGCTCTCAGTGCTCAAAGATCAGAAAAGTTGAACAGAGATTCAGCTTTCCTACAAGAGAGAGACTGAGACCAACCAATCATTCGTAAAATGTAAGCAACACTACGTTCTGAGAATCAAGTATCCGAGCCGCCAAGATTGCGTCATTATCAGGTTCCGAGTAGTAGTAATGAGATGGGAAGGTTCTATTTGTGAAGCAGGCAAAAAGAGATCAGGAAAGGCAGTGGGAACTTGAGAGATTTCGAAACGAGTAATGAGTTGGTCGGTGATCAAGAATGTGGGATTCCGATAAGAGCGTGTAGGAGAGAGCGGGCAATAGTGACTTGGGATCCTTTGAATCTGTCCGAAGTACTCGATAACTGTT
Source organism: Caenorhabditis panamensis (assembly GCA_900883565.2). Lineage (NCBI taxonomy): Eukaryota > Metazoa > Nematoda > Chromadorea > Rhabditida > Rhabditidae > Caenorhabditis > Caenorhabditis panamensis. Next base: position 63,401 of record LR537646.1, read on the forward strand.
ATAAACCGGATACTCATGGCAACTCAAATGAATTACAGTATGAAAGAGCAGTCATTCATGTATGCAAACAGAGAACAGTGAGTGCTAAGAGCTATTCTAGTCTACAGAAGGTCCTAGTCGTCAAAATCGTGTCATAATCAGATTCCAAGTTCGCTAAAGGAGATTGGGAAGTTTGGAAGCGGGCCTATTCGTGAGCAAACGAGAGATCAGAACGGGTGGAGCAGAGATGGGAGAGTGGTGGAGTGGCGTGACACAGTTAAAATTCCGGATAGAGCTGGTGTATGAAAGAGTGAGAGCGGGCTTGTGGATCCTCGGGTGAATCCTTCCGAAAATGGCTGTTCTGAACAGTCGGAGGCTTTGTAGTATGGTTCAGAAGATCAGAGAATAGGGAAAAGAACGTCTACGAGACGGGAACTTTCGAATCTAACACTTCTGGAGCAGTCAGTGGGAACTTGTAGGAGTGTCTTAGTTGGGTTTCAGACGATAGAGGCGATCAGAACTAGGTCCAGAACAGTGTGAGCATTTGTGAAATCTTCAGAGAGAGAAAGAGAGACAGAGCTCCTAATGAATGTGGAACAGAGACATGAGATCAGTGGAACGGGTTTGTGAAGGGTGGATTCCGATAAGAGCAAGTAGGAGAGCGAGCTTTAGTGAGTTGGGATCCTTTGGATTTGTCTCGAAATACTCGGTTCCTGACAGAATGACTACAGAGTTATGTGAGTGTAAAGGAGAAACATTCATCAACATCAAGATTACGTCAAGAAAACTTCAATCATTCAGCTACTTTTGGAAATTCAAAGAGAATACAGGACGACAACACATTCATTCATTCCTCAAAGCAGAAATCAGTGAGTTCCGAGAGTCAATCGCGTCTAGAGAGGGTCCTAGTCGCCAAGATCTTGTCAGGATCAGATTCCAAGGTCGCGAAGTGAGATAGGATGGTTTGGTGAGGGTCCTAATTGGGAATCAGTCGAAGAGAGATCAGAAACCGTGAAGCAGGGATAGGAGAGTGGCGGAGTGGTGCTACTGTTGAGATTCCGATTAGAATAGGTTTGGAAGAGAGAGAGAGCGGGCTTTTCGAACTTGGGGTTCCAATATCCTTCCGAACATGGTTGTTCTGAACACTTGAAGGCTGGTTATATGGCTCAGAGGAGCTCAGAAAGTCGAAGAGAACGCCTAAGAGACAATCAGTGAGAACTTGTCGAACTTCGAAACGGGTAATGAGTTGGGCGGGGATCAGGGATGCGGATGTGATTTCGATGAGAGCTTGTGTGAGAGAGCGGGCATGAGTGACTTGAAATCCTTTGAATCTGCCTCGAAATACATGATTCCTGTCAGTATATCTACATAACTCTGTGATCAAAAGAAAAGCAATGACATTCTATTTACATACATTCTGACATTCTATGTCTCCAGAGTGTCCTAGTCTTCGAAATCTTGTCATAATCATAATCCGAGTTCGCGAAACGAGATTGGGAGGAAGTTTGGGAGTGGTCCTAGTTGTGAATCAAGTTTCCATGGAAGGGTTCTAGGCTTTTGATCGAATGAGTGGTCCCGGAGAACTTGAAGAGACAACCAAATATGCGTGAAACAAGGAGAGAAGAGTTGCGTGGCAGACATGCGATTCCGAGTAGAGCAGGTGGAAGAGAGCGGGGTTCTATGTACAATTATGTTTTTATGTACAGTAATTTCTATATACAATGCCTAAATAAGTATGTTCCAAGAGCTAATCGAAAGTTGGGGACCTCCTAGTTGGCTTATCATTGTGTGAAAGGTTCAGGACGTCTCAAAAATAGATCCACTGATAAATTGACCACGAATCGCTGATAATTGGAAGTCTAGTGAACTGTCGCTTCGGTGGGAGGGCAGAAATGCGGGCGAGAATCGATGAATAGGAAGAAGAAGCCTATATTAGGACAAACGAGTGAGCCGAAGTGAGAAAGCCGAGTCCAGGGGTTCGCAGAGGATTGTCAAGCATTGCAAGCGAAAAGCAGGGTTTTTTCGAAGTTTCCGCCGAGAATCAAAAGGGAATTGAAAAAAAACAAGAGATTTTTCGCCTTTTTCCGTAATTTTCGAAAATTGAAATTAAACTTTTTATTTTTCTTTGGCAAAATAGTGTGTAAATTGAGAGACGCAGAGCGGAGTGTCGTAGTGCGCGGGGTTTATCGTAAATCGACACCACTCCGTATTCCTGCTCGCTCATAAATAGCTGGAATTGAGCAATTCAATGACTTTCATGCTTCTTCTCTATTTTCTGATGATATTAAGGTTGCTCACAGTGTTAATGTATTCTCCAGAACATTTAAAGTTCCGCATACAGCGCGTTCCACTCATTTTTTAGCTATATTATTCTCTCCTCTGAAAATCGCCCGTTCACACGTTTGATTCCTTGCTAATTCGGTGCAGAGACAGCCTTTCATTAACGTTTTTTTTTTTTCAGGTAACAAACATGCCGTGTTCACAATGGATCCGAAGATGTGTCGTGCTGTCACGGAGGCATTCATCAGAATTCACGAATCGGGAACCATCTACCGCTCGAATAGACTAGTCAACTGAAGCTGCGCTCTTCGTTCTACCATCTCTGACATTGAAGTCGACAAGAAGGAGCTCACTGGATCTACACTGATTGCTATGCCGGGATACGAACAGAAGATTGAGTTTGGAATTCTCAACTCATTCGCCTACAAGATTGAATGATCCGAAGAGGAGATCGTTGTGTCAACTACTCGTATCGAGACTATGCTTGGAGATTCGGGAATCGCCGTTCATCCAGACGATCAACGTTACAAACATCTCGTTGGAAAGAAGTGCATCAATCCGTTCATCCTCTCTCGTGAACTCCCAATCTTCGCCGACTCGTTTGTTGAAATGGAATTCGGAACTGGAGCTGTCAAGATCACCCCGGCCACGATCACAACGATTATGATGTTGGAATGCGCCAGAATCTGCCCTTCCACAACTGCATCATTCAAAATCGGTCAACATCACTAATGCCACGAGCCCTGTTACCTACAAGTTTTGACTCTATGACTTCTGCGACGTTTACATCGAAGCAGTCGGTTCTCTATGGAGGTGAGTTCATCAAGCATGTTTATGTGCTTCCAATCGTTTCTTTCACAGACAACGCTGCTGCTCGCCTAGCATTCTCCAGACGAATAAAGTGAAGAAGGTCGATGTGGTTTAGTCGCTGATTCAGCCGAAATGGGATGAAAACGTTCTCGACACGTGGTTCTCCTCTGGAATGTGGCCGTTTGCTGTGTTCGGATGGCCTGAGCAAACCAAGGACATGGATCTGTTCTTTCCATCCGCTGTTCTCGAAACCGGACATGATATTCTGTTCTTCTGGGTCGCTAGGATGGTGTTCATGGCTCAAGAGCTCACAGGAAAGATTCCATTCAAGGAGATCCTTCTTCACGCGATGATCCGCGACGCCCACGGCCGCAAGATGTCAAAGTCACTCGGAAACGTCATCGATCCCCTCGACGTCATCCGTGGAGTCACTCTTGAAGGTCTCCAGCAACAACTGCTCTCCGGAAACCTAGACGAGAAGGAGATTGTTGTGGCCAAAGCAGGACAAGCCAGAGACTACCCTGACGGAATCTCAGAATGCGGAGTCAATGCTCTCCGGTTCGCTCTTCTCGCCTACACTTCGCTAGGAAAAGACATCAATCTCGACGTGCTTCGTGTCCAAGGATACCGATTCTTCTGCAACAAAATCTGGCAAGCTGTGCGGTTCACACTCAATCAATTTGCCGAGAAGGATCAGAAGCCACATTTCGAAATCGACATCAAGAAAACATCGCCAACTGACAAATGGATCCTCTCGAAGTTGGCAAGATCTGTGAAGGAGACAAACGAGGGACTGAAGGTGTATAACTTCACCAATGCCACAACTGTCACCTACAACTTCTGGCTCTACGACTTCTGCGACGTCTCCATCGAAGCAATCAAGCCGGTTCTCTATGGAGGTGAGTTCATTAATCATGTTTATATGTTTCCAATGATTTCTTTTACAGACAACACTGCTGCTCGCCAAGTCGCCATCTCCGTGCTCTATCGCTGTGTTGATACCGGTCTTCGGCTCATCTCCCCACTGATGCCATTCATCTCCGAGGAGCTCTGGCAAATACTCCCAAGACTTGCTGACGCCGACTACTCTGCCCCATCGGTCACTGTCGCTCAGTACCCACTCCCAGCCAAGTATGAGCAGTTCCTCGATGACAAATTGGAGGCCTCATTTGAATTCGCCAAGGAAGTTGTCGGAAAAGTGCGATCGCTGCGTGCCGACTACGATTTGACTGCCAGAACGAAGATCAGCATCCAGATTCTCGCCGAGACCGCTGAGGATCAGGCAATGCTCAAGGATGTGTCTGATCCCATTGCTACCTTAACATGGAGCAAGAGTGTAAGTGAATTCTGCTACTGTCCCGGAAATCTATTGTCTTTCTTCCAGGTGACCATTCTCAGCCAACGCGAGAAGAGCACGATCGAGAAGGGTTCAGCCCATATTGCTTGTGGAGGACGGTGCCAAGTCTACATCAACCTCACCGGAATCATCGACACTCTCAAGGAGGTGAGTCTTACGTGATCCGAATCCCTAAACAATCGCCCTATTCAGATTGAGAAGTTGTCCGCCAAGCTGCAGAAGAACGAGATCTCCGTCAAGAAGATCACTGAAGTGTAATCCCGTGTCGACTACGAACAAAAGATGCCGTCGGGAGTTCGTGCTCGTGACCAGGAGAAGAAAACGTCTCTGGAGCAGGAGATCGAGACCGTGGAATTGGATAATAACATGTTTACTTTGTTTTTAGCTCTTTTTCTCACTTTTTCCCAATTGTTACTGTTTCTGAACGATTCTAAACTATTCAAAAAATGAGTAACTCTATTGATTATCAACGTTTGAAACTCTGTAAAGCGCAGAATTATTATTTCTTTTTCTGTTGGTTTCAGGACTTTTTCCTTTCTCTGTTTCAGGTCGGGAGGGAGTGTGGGGTCTCTTTGTAATGTGTGTGTGCGTGCGTGATGGGAGGGCTACTAGGATCTCTTGGGTTCAAAACTATTAGTATTTCCGGATGGGATTATGGGTAGGCTAATAGATACGGAGGGATTATGGGTAGGCGATAGATATTCTCTTGCTCTGTTTCTTTCGGTGCATTTATTATTACTCTCCTGCCTTTCTGTTTTCCCCTTTTTCTTGTCTTTTCCCTTTCTGTTTCCACTTCCCCATTCCTAAGTCCCTTGCCACATCTTTCTCCTCCTTCTTCATGATCCCAGGGCTCCGAAGATCTCCAGTTTCTCGCTCTTTGTTCTTTCTGCCCCTAGAAGTAATCTACAAGGCATGATGCTCGTCATCAATCCGTTCTGATCGGCGTGTTTCTTGAAATAGGTTGCTCGTTAGTTCCGTCCATTGAAGACTAGATTTTCTGAGCTTCTTCTGATTGTGGGTAGTGTGTTTCCTGTGTTTGTGCTCTGAAGTTCGAGGGATAGAAACACTCAACAAATATCAAATTTGAAACAAATCTTATTTCAACAACCATTAGTCTGTCTCGTCGTCGAACACTTCAGCGGCTTTGTCGCCGAGCACGAATCGAATCCGATTCTTGATGTCTCGACTCACCATCTGAAACGTATTGCATGAACCACCGAGAGAGTAAGAGAGAGAGAGTCTTACCGTTAAAGCGAGTCTTGCTGCAGACGGCCAACGAGTCACTGTCGTGACAAACCATTCGCGATCGTGATTGGTGCCATTCCAGGCTCTGTTTCCGAAGACCAGGTTCGTGACTCGCGAGATGACGCTTAAAGAGACAGTTGGAATGATTGAAAGCTTGAAAAGAGCCTCACGGAAGCAACGATTGAAACTGGATGAGGAAGATGGAGTCAAGGAATGCGTCCCGGAAAGAACTTTCCGGGACAAGCATCCAATGAACTCCATCGACATCCGTTGCTGCTTGATCTCTGATGAAGTGGTCGAGTCTCTCTGCCAAGAATGGGTCTTCTGTCTGGAAGCAGGAGTAGAATGTCCTCGAGGTGCCAGTGAGCTTTGATGACCTGCTCTTTGTCGGAACAACAGCGTCTCCGTCGACGAGTACGAATCTGAAAAGTCAAGTTTTCTTTGTTTCGTTTCTATTGAATTCATACCCGATCTTCGACAAGTTGTTGATGATCTCGTCGGTTGTCGAAGCAGCATCCGTCTTCTTTTCCGTTCCGACTAGGGTGAACTTCCGAATCACCTTCTGCAGCTTGATCGGAGGCTCGGCATCGGGTGTTCTCTCAGTTCCTCTCTTGTCTGCTGTGCTTGGCTGAATCACGACTGGATCTTCGTTGAGAACTTCAGCAACGACGTTGACGACTTCCCGAGCTCGATCTGGTGCTTGTTGATTCTCTGGATTCTCTGTCTGAACGACAGAAGATGCAGGGGAATCGGAAGAATGTGGCTGCACTCCTTGTCGTCTGATCTGGTCCAGAACCGGCTTGTCCTTGTGAGCTCGGTATCTCTTGTAGACCACTTCCTTGATGATCTTGTCGATATCCCATCGCAAGAGTTCTTGGACGAAAACTCCATCGAACCTATAATTAGAAGATACGGTATCGGTGGTGATGCTAGAAATCAACTTACATCTGCTCGATGTCGGCGGCGGAGCTTCCGTTGTGAAGATGCTCTGAACATCTTCTCCAGAACTCGAGCTCCGGGAACTCGGTCAAGTGGGTCAGAACAAGACTCCAGATCTTCTCGAGGGACTCGGGAGTGAGTGGTGGGGACTGGGGGATAGCCGGCTCTGCCAACTGAAGTGCACGGCTTACTTCATGCTCCGACGACCTGGGGAATGGGCAGTCTCGTCTCGGCACATCACACGGCTGTAGGCCGTCTTGTGAAGGTTGGGCCACGGGAGCGGTGGGGCTTTGCCGATTTCCCAATGTGGCGGGGGGGCAGGGGGGGTGGGGGACAGGCGGCTTCTCTCTACTCTCTCATCACGGATGGTCTCCGAGAACCGAGTAGTCGGAGCTGGAGAAGGAGCAGGTGGAGCAACTGGACGGCCTCGGCGATCCACGACGTGCCAGCGGCGTGGCGAATCCTGGAATAAGAGAAGTTCAATGAATATGAAGAGGGAATCGATGAAAGTTGATAAGAAGAGCAACCACTCACCTTCGGAGCAGCTGTCAAGACCGCTTCAGAAAGTCGACTTTGAAGATCGAAGACCTCATCGTCGCCTTCCGAATCGGCCAAAGTGGGAGATGGCTCCACATTGGACTGAGTCCTTCTCTGGCCTGTCGCCTTCTTCGGTGTCTTCTTCTTCTTCTTCTCGCCGTCCTTCTTCTTCTCAACTTCCTCACATCCTCCGACGAGCTTCTCCGCTTGAAGCTTCAGCTCATTTTCTTCCTTCTTCTTCCTCTCGGACTCCCTTCTCACCCACTTTCTTGCTCTTTTCTCCTGGTTAACCGACATCGTCGGCAGGAGAGCGGTCGTGGTGGTGGTGGTGGCCTCGGTGGGGGTCTCCGTCGGGGTGGTCTCGAGCTTCTTGGCCGGACCGGAGATAACCTCAGAATAGGTTCGCAGAGACATGTTTAGATTCTGAAAACAGGATTAGTTCCTCCAATAGATACGAATGATAAGCTTCGGGAAAATCAGGGGATTAGGTGTAGGTCATTCAAAGATCCTAACTGCACATTCCGACTCTAGAAACTCATACTTCAGGTTCTGAAAGTTTCTCCTAATCACGAGAGTATGCAGAAGTCAGAGCAGTAGATCCTTCCTTTCACCTCTTCTAAAAAGACACCTGAAAGAAGGCAGAGAAGAATCAGAGGAATCCCTGCTAAAACGGGCCCTGTTAACTGATAAACTGTGTCAAGAGGAGCTGAGATGGAGAACTTCAAACATGCGTTCATGAGGACCTAGAGACTGATGAAACGGAGTGATTACGATTGTATCCTGATAATCGTCGGAGAGACAGTTAGTGATGTGTGAAAGAGAGAAAGAGGATGTTTGGAACTGAAGTGAGGAGAATTGTGATGTGCCGGGAAGACAGAATTGGTGGAAGTTGCGTGTTGATAGGTCTCTTTGTTAATTCAGTTCTCTCAACGCATTCTTCAGGCATTGAGAGCTCCGCCGCTCAACGATCAGCAGAATCCAGACAGAATAGGGCTTTAAAGACACCTAGATGAGAACCCAATGACTAATGGAAAGCAGCGATAAGATTGAGATTTTGATGAGAGTACGAGACAGATGAAGGAGAGGGCGGAGTTCAGAATCTTCGCGTTCTTTGAGCAATTGTTCTGGATGTTTCGAGGTGTATGAGGTGTAGCTGGCTGAGCGTTATGATTGATAGAGCAATATCAGATTCCGAGTATGCGAAACGAGACGGGAAAGATCGGGAGTGATGCTATACGTGAATCAGCCAAAGAGAGATCAGAACTGGTGGAGCAGAGATGGGAGAGTGGTGGAGTGGCGTGACACAGTTGGAATTCCGGTTAGAGCATCTGTATGAGAGAATGAGAGAGCGGGCTTGTGGATCTCGGGGTGAATCCTTTCGAAAATGGCTGTTTTGAACAGTTTGAGGCTTTGTAATATGGTTCAGAAGATCAGAGAATAAAGAAAAGAATGCCTACGCGACGGAAACTTTCGAATCTAACACTTCTGGAGCGGTCAGTCGGAGATTGTGGGACTTCGAAGCGATCAGTGGGTTGCAAGATCTAAGAAAGCCTATAGAGTGCATTGGCTGGGACTAAGACGACAGACACGATCAGAACTAGATCCAGTATAGTGTGAGCATTTGTGAGATCTTCAGAAAGAGAGATAGAGCTCCGAATGAATGTGAAACAGAGACATGAGATCAGTGGAACGCGTTGATGAAGCGAGGATTCCGGTTAGAGCAAGTGGGAGAACGGGCTTTAGAATTGGGATCTTCTGAATTTGTCTTGAAGTACTCGATTCTTGTCAGTATATCTAGATAACTCTGTGATAAAAAGAGATGAAATGACATTCTATGAGACATCAAGATTCAAGAAATATCTATCATCCAGCTACTTTTGGAAATTCAAAGAGAACACAAGACGAAAACACATTCATTCATTCCTCAAAGCAGAAATAAGAGTTCCGAGAGCTAATCGCGTCAAGAGAGGGTCCTATTCGCCAAGATCTCCCCCATCAGATTCCGAGGTCGCACAATGAGATATGATGGTTTGGTGAAAATCCTAATCGCGAATCAGTCCAAGAGAGAGCAGAAACTGTGAAGCAGAGTTAGGAGAGTGGCGGAGTGGTGCTACTGTTGAGATTCCGCATAAAATAGGTTTGGAAGAGAGAGAGAGCGGGCTTTCCGTACTTGGGGTTCCAATATCTATCCGAAAATGGTTGTCCTGAACACTTGGAGGCTGGTTATATGGCTCAGAAGAGCTCAGAAAGTCGAAGAAAACGCCTACGAAACAATCAGTGAGAACTTGTCGAACTTCGAAACGGGTAAAGAGTCGGTCAGGGATCAGGGATGCGGATGGGGCATTAGTGACTTGGAATCCATTGAATCTGTCTCGAAATACACGATTCCTGTCAGTATATCTACATAACTCTGTGATCAAGTGAAAAGGGAGGACCTTCTATTTACATCAGGAGAGTTTCGAACAACCAGTTGCTTCCGGAAGTTCAAAATAAGTACAGTGTAAAAGAACATTCGTTTATTCTGCGAAATGCCGAAAAACAGTTAGATCAGGGAGAGTCCAGAACGCTTGAACCAGGGATGGGAAAGTGGAGAAGCGTTGTGCCATAGTTGGGATCCCGATTGGAGCAGGTGTGAGAGAGAGAGGCTTCAAAACGGGTAAATAGATTCCTATTGACTGAACAAGTATGTGAGAAACACGCGTGAAACAGAGAGAGAGAAGAGTGGCGCGAGACAGATGTGATTCCTATTAGAGCAGTCGGGAGAGCGGAGTTTCAGAATCCTTTCGAAATTGGATGAGCGATATGTGAGAAAATCATAGGTCCAGGGTTCTATGTACAGTTATGTTCCTATGTACAGTAATGTTTCTATGTACAATGACTAAATCAGTATGTTCCAGGAGCTAATCGAAACTGTAGGTCCTCCTAGTTGGTTAACCCCTGGTGTGAAAGGTAGAGTGCGTCGAAAAAGTGGGTCCGCTGATAAATTGACGACAAATTGCTGATAATCAGAAGTGTAGTGAACAGTCGCGTAGGTGGGAGATGAACAATGCGGGCGAGAATCGATGAATAGGAAGAAGAAGCCGATATTAGGACAAACGAGTGAGCCGAAGTGCAAAAATCGAATCAGGGGGTTCGCGGAGAGATTGTCGAGCATTTCATGCGGAAAGCAGTAGTTTTTCAAAGTTTTCGCGGAGATTCAAAGGGGATTTGAAAACAAAACAAGGGATTTATCGTTTTTTTCCATATTTTTCGGTAATCGAAATGAAAATTATTTATTTTCCTCCGGCGAAATAGTGTGAAAATCGAGAGACGCAGAGCGGAGTGTCGTTAGTGCGCGTGGTTTATCGTAAATCGACACCACCCTCCTTCCTTTTTTGCTCGCTCGTTTCGTTCTGAATCATCCGTTTCTCGCTGATTTTCCTCATATTCTCTCATTTTCCTAGTTTGTAGTTCTAATTGATTAGTTATGACCGCTAGAAAGTTCAAGAAATCTAAATCTAGTAGAAAGGTGCTCCGATAGCTGGAATTGAGCAGCTCAATGAGTTTGATGCTCCGCAGTTGTCCATTTCATTTCCTGATAATTTCAAGGTTGCTCGCTGTGTTTATGTAGTACCGCATACAGCGCTTTTCACTCAATTTTGTCCTCTATCTTTTCTCTCCGCTGGATATCGTTTGATGAAACTCTTGATTCCTTGCAAATGAGGTGTTTTCTGCCTTTTATTAACTTTTTCTGTTTTTCAGGTAACAAACATGCTGTGTTCACAATGGATCCGAAGATGTGTCGTGCTGTCACGGAGGCGTTCATCAGAATGCATGAATCGGGAACCATCTACTGCTCGAATAGACTTGTCAACTGGAGCAACGCTCTTCGTTCTGCCATCAGCGTGGCTCGATGCCTGTTTTTTGGTCTCAAAAGGGCTTCAAGTAGCCCCCGCCGCTGATTATCATCCGATTAATCGATGAGACGCATCCGGTATTCACGAAACACATCCGACGACTCAAGGAGCGCATCACGGAGACGAGTCAGTTCTTGGTTCCAACTCAGCAAACGGTTATTGCGGGATGGGGACTCATCAATGCGTGTCAGAGTAGTGACGAGATAGATACAGTGGTGATATTAACCAGGTTAGTTGAACGGAAATGTTAGAAAGTCAATATCTGATTCCAGAAGTAACCATTGTGACCTATGAAATCGACGGTGAAAAGATGACCGATGTGCAATTAATCGCTTTGGAAGACATCAGTTCCACCGAAGTTGGCTCTATTGGCAATAATCGACAAGTGGCGAGAATAGAAGCTCTGGAAGGACTCTTCATCTGGAGACCCTCCACTGTCCGACTCTTCAACAATGCGGGTCTCCGTCTGAAGTCTTTGGAGGAAGCCAACGAGTACATCGCTTCGGTTGCTGAACAGATTCAAGTCGGAAGGAATATGTTGACTGGAGCTGAATGATCAGTTGGGCAGGTGTCTAGAATCTCGGTAAGAGTGTTTCTGGTGCCATTGAACTCATTTGAGATCATGTTACAGGTCCCACAAATGTCGGTTTGCCAAGAAGTGCTTCTTCATCTGCTGTCACCGCTCCATCGCCTGAAACAGACGGGAATGAATCGGATGCGTCCGAGAAGAGCGATCATTTGATGACGAAGATTCCGAAAATGCCCGGTTTCAACAAGGAGGACGAGGAAGCACCACCCGAGCCGTTCGCGTGTCTTCTACCCAGTATCGCCGAGTGTCAAATCAAAATTTCACTTTTATAATTTATCGTGTACAATTGTCTATGATCTTTACTATCTTTAGTATCATTAAACAACAAAGTGTGTTTATCTGTGAGTGACCGTTTCATCTACTTTTTTGGCAACGAGATTGAGCGAATGGTTCAGTGGAGTCACAGTTTTGTCGGATGCTGTGACCATTTAGAAGGAAGAAAACCAATCAACGAACAAGTAGTCCGAGAGACGGAAACGAAAGCAGTAGAATCTGAAAAGTTGACCTCAAAGAAGTATCGCATGATCAAAGAATGAATGTATGATTGAGAAGGCCATTGCGAATCAGTATGCCACGTAGACCGCTTCGAGCTAACGTTTCCCTCCTCTTCCCTTTTTGCATTGCTCTGGTAAGTAGTTTACACAAAATCAACATATTTTATCTACCAAAAACAAACAAAAACTTATAATTAGTCGAGATGGGTCTTCGGGAGGCCGCCTTCCTCGAGGCAGTGCCTGATGGGCTTCTTCACGTCTCGGCCGAATGCCTTGAAAGCCATCCTTGACTCTTCCAAGTGCTCCTTGATCTGAGCCACGATCCAATCGTTCTTGTGGTCCTCTCCGTCCCAGGCGTCACGCGAAAAGATCGAGGACTGTTGGTTTGGTCTGAAATTAAGATACTTTGAAAGATCAGAAACCCTTGATAAACATACGGGAGCTCGAGTTGGAGACGAGCCAGGAACAGCGACTTCTCGTGGGCAAATCGAGTTCTCGTTTTCGGCACGAGCAGGTATGAACTTCCCTCGTGGAGCACGGCCTTCTGACCCTTGATGAATTGATTGAGGCGCCCGGCGAGGTAGCGATCGGTTGTCTCGAACGACATGTAGAACGAGTGAGTGGCTTTGAAGAGCCTTGTCGGACATCCAGCCACCGGCGTGAGCTCGTCGTCGGTTTCGAGATCAAATCTAAAATGTCTAGTTTACAGTTGTCAATCATTCAGAAGCTCATACCCGATGATCTTGAGACCTTCGACGACGGCTTCGACGGTTGTCGGCTTTCTCGACGTGAGCATTCCGACGAGCGTGTACTTGCAGGTCGTCGACATCTTCTTCTTGTTGTAGCTGCGCTGAAACAGTTGGAGATTGCAAAATATGACTCAGTGAAGCAGAGAATGTCAGAGAGAACGCCTACGAGACAGACAGTGGTAACCTGAATGTTTGAAAGGGAAATGTCTCCTGATTGAATGAGTAAGAAGGTTGAGGTTCTGATGAGAGCACGAAAGATCAGTAGAGGAATGAAGAGTGGAATTCCGGAGCTTTGAGTGTTCCGAACTATGATTCTGGACATTCCGAGGCGGATAAGGGGTAGTTGGATAAGTGTTATGGTTTGAAGAGAGCAAAGACTGACGAAAAGTACTCCTACGAGACAGAATCATTCGTGACCTGACCAGTGGAACGGATTGGTGAGAATGGGTTCCAATATAAGTAGGAGAGAGCGGGCACTAGTGACTTACGTTAGGATCCTTTGAATTTGACTCGTAATACTCCATTCCTGTCAGTATGACCCCAGGGACTTGTTAACTAAAGCAAAGAATGTCAAAGAAAACGCCTACCAGACATTTCGAATCTAACACTTCTGAAGCATTCAGTTGGAACTTGTGGTTGTTCGAAAAGGGTGAAGAGACTAATATCACAATAAACGAACGTGTATCTGAGAAATACATGTATGTGGCATGCGTGATTCAGTGAATTCAAAATCGTTTCGAAACTGTTGGACCTCCTATTTGGCTAATCCAAGGTATCACATGTTCAGGGTGTCGAAGAATGGGTACACTGATAATTGGAAGTGTTGAAAGTAGTCGCTTCGGTGGGGGATTAAAAATGCGTGCGAGAATTGATGAAGATGAAGAGGAAGCCGATATTAGGACCACAGAAGGGAGTCAAAGTGCAAAAATCGAATTCCGGGGGTTGACAGATGAGTTGCCGAGCATTTCAGGTGGAAATCAGGTTTCTTTGTAGTATTTTCAGGGAATCAAAGGGAAATTGAAAACAAAACAAGGGATTTTTCTTCTTTTTCCGTCTTTTTCGGAAATGCAATTGAAGTTTTTCATTGGCGAAATAGTGTGAAAATTGAGAGACGCAGAGCGGAGTATCGTAGTGCGCGTGGTTTATCGTAAATCGACACCACTCCGTTCGTTTTCTTGCTCGCTCGTTTCGTTCTGAATCATCCGTTTCTCGTTGATTTTCCTCATTTTTGAGCAGCTCAATAAGTTTGATGCTTCGCAGTTCCTTCTATTTCATTTCCTGATGATTTCAAGGTTGCTCGCTGTGTTTATGTTGTCTTCAGAACATGGAAAGTACCGCATACAGCGCTTTTCACTCATTTTTATCCTCTATACTTTCTCTCCGCTGAATATCGTTTGTTGAAACTCTTGATTCCTTGCAAATTAGGTGTTTTCTGCCTTTTATTAACTTTTTCTGTTTTTCAGGTAACAAACATGCCGTGTTCACAATGGATCCGGAGATGTGTCGTACTGTCACGGAGGCATTCATCAGAATGCATGAATCGGGAACCATCTACTGCTCGAATAGACTTGTCAACTGGAGCAACGCTCTTCGTTCTGCCATCAGCGTGGCACAATTCCTGTTTTCTGGTCTCAAAAAGGCTTCAAGTAGCGCCCGCCACTGATTATCAACCGATCAATCGATGCGACGCATCCGGTATTCACCGAAAACATCCGACGACTCAAAGCGCACTACAGCACTCCGTTGGTCGGAGTGAGTCTTGTGGATCAGCGAGGAAGAGAGCTACCATTGGCACCAAGGTTTCTGGAGCATTGTATCAAGCTAAGTGATCCTGGATTCACCTTTTTCTCGTTCGATCTACATCATCATTGTAGAGGACTGAATTTCCAAAAAGTAAGGTTGCACTATAAACTTTCCTTATGATTTCTTTCAGCTCCAAACCCACATCACCTCTATGGAAGACACCCTGAAGACTATTGGCTTCTGCTGGGTTGACAAGACAGGCGAAGTCGTACAGAGACAGAAGGGAGTCGTCAGAACCAACTGCATTAACTGTCTGGACCGCACCAACCTTGTACAGGGACAAATCTCGTTGTATGTACCCCTCCAACAAGCTCAACGCCTTGGAATCTTTGGTCCGTTGTGTGAACCTCCAGAAGCCCTGGTTCAGACGTTGCAGACGATGTGGGCGAATAATGGAGATGTGATATCTACGCAATACGCCGGGACAGCAGCTCTGAAGGGTGATGTGACGAGGAACGGAGAGAGAAAGCTTGCGGGGATCATGAAGGACGGCTACAACAGTGCGTCGAGGTACTATCTAACGCATACTAAGGATGCACAGCGCCAGAAAGCCATCAATCTGGTGACAGGACAAGAAGAAAGAGAAGGAGCTGGTGCGGAAGATGATGAGAATGAGAAGGAAGAGGAGAAGAATATCAGTCGGATGGTCACGGAGACGATTCAGTTCTTAGTTCCAACACAGCAAACGGTTATTGCGGGATGGGGACTCATCAATGCTTGTCAGAGTAGTGACGAGATAGATACAGTGGTGATATTAACCAGGTAAATTGAACGGAATATTAGAAAGTCAATATCTGATTTCAGAAGTAACCTGTACATTGTGACCTATGAAATCGACGGTGAAAAGATGACCGATGTGCAATTAATCGCTTTGGAAGACATCAGTTCCATCGAAGTTGGTTCTATTGGCAATAATCGACAAGTGGCCAGAATAGAAGCTCTGGAAGGACTCTTCATCTGGAGACCCTCCACTGTCCGACTCTTCAACAATGCGGCTCTCCGTCTGAAGTCTTTGGAGGAAGCCAACGAGTACATCGCTTCGGTTGCTGAACAGATGCAAGTCTAAATCTCGGTAAGAGTGTTTCTGGTGCCATTGAACTCATTTGAGACCATGTTACAGGTCCCACAAATGTCTGTTTGCCAAGAAGTGCTTCTTCATCAGCTGTCACCGCTTCATCGCCTGAAACGGACGGGAATGAATCGGATGCGTCCGAGAAGAGCGATCATTTGATGACGAAGATTCGGAAAAAGCCCGGTTTCAACAAGAAGGACGAGGAAACACCACCCGAGCCGTTCGCATCTCTTCTACCCAGTATCGCCGAGTGTCAAATCAAAATTTCACTTTTATAATTTATCGTGTACAATTGTCTATGATCTTTACTATCTTTAGTATCATTAAACAACAAAGTGTGTTTATCTGTGAGTGACCGTTTCATCTACTTTTTTGGCAACGAGATTGAGCGAATGGTTCAGTGGAGTCACAGTTTTGTCGGATGCTGTGACCATTTAGAAGGAAGAAAACCAATCAACGAACAAGTAGTCCGAGAGACGGAAACGAAAGCAGTAGAATCTGAAAAGTCGACCTCAAAGAAGTATCGCATGATCAGAAAATGAATGTATGATTGAGAAGGCCATTGCGAATCAGTGTGCCACGTAGACCGCTTCGAGCTAACTTTTCCCTCCTCTTCCCTTTTTGTTGTCTTCTGGTAAGTAGTTTACACAAAATCAAAATAGTTTATCTACTAAAAACGAACAAAACACTAAGAACTAGTCCAGATAGGTTCTTGGGAGACCTTGCTTGTGGAGGCAGTACCGGACGTGAGTTTTCACGTCGCGGCACACCAACCTGAAGGCCTGCCTTGCCTCCTCCATGTGCTCGTCGATCCGAGCGATCATCCAGTCGAGTTTGTGCTCCTTTCCATCCCAGACTTCCCTCGAAAAGATGCAGGTCTGTTGGTTCGGTCTGAAATCAAGATATTTTGGAAGATCAGAAAACTTGTAAAACATACGGCAGTTCGAACTCAAGGCACAGGAGGAACAGGGACTTTTCGAATGTGAACCGAGGGGCCGTTCTTGGGACCAGGAAAATGTGCTTCCCCTCGTGGAGCGTCGGCTTCTGTCCTTTGACGAATTGGTTGAGGCGGCCCGTCAAGTAACGATCGTTCGTCTCGAAGGTCATGAAGCGGCTCGAGCTTGTGAGCTGCGAGAGCCTTGTCGGACATCCAGCCACCGGCGTGAGCTCGTCGTCGGTTTCGAGATCGAATCTAAAATGTCCAGTTTATATTTGTCATTCATTTTGAAACTCATACCCGATAGTCTTTAGAGCGTCGACGACTGCTTCGACGGTTGGCGGTTTCATCGACGAGAGCATCCCGACGAACGTGTACTTGCTGATCGTCGACATCTTCTACTTGTTGTTGTAGCTGCGCTGAAACAGTTGGAGATTGCAAGATATGACTCAGTGAAGCAAAGAATGTCAAAGAGAACGCCGAAGTTCCGGCTTCGGGTATTCCGAACAATGATTCTGGACACTCCGAGGTGGATAAGGGGTAGTTGGATAAGTGTTATGGTTTGAAGAGAGCAAAGACTGACGAAAAGTACTCCTACGAGACAGAATCATTCGTGACCTGACCAGTAGAACGGATTGGTGAGAATGGGTTCTGATAAGAGTAAAATCTGCCTCGAAGTACTCGATTCCTGTCAGAATGACCCCATGAACTGTTAACTATCAAATAAGGGGTCTCGAAGAACTAGGAAAGAGTGCCAAATATGCGAGGAGCAGGGATTGGAGAGTGTTGGGGATTAGAGCAGGGTGAGAGTGAACGCGGGCTTCTGGATCTTGTGGTCTTTGGATTCGTTCGAGAATGTCTTCTTGAACAGTGGGAGGCTATGGAAAGCAAAGAATGTCAAAGAAAACGCCTACCAGACATTTCGAATCTAACACTCCTGGAGCGAGCAATCTGTGTCTGTTGGAACTTGTGGTTGTTCGAAAAGGGTGAAAAGACTAATATTACAATGAACGAACGTGTATCTGAGAAACATAGGTATGTATGCGGCATGCGTGATTCAGTGAATTCCAAATCGTTTCGAAACTGTTGGACCTCCTATTTGGCTAATCCAAGGTATCACATGTTCAGGGTGTCGAAGAATGGGTATACTGATAATCGGAAGTGTTGAAAGTAGTCGCTTCGGTGGGGGAATGAAAACGCGTGCGAGAACTGATGAAGATGAAGACGAAGCCGATATTAGGACCACAGAAGGGAGTCAAAGTGCAAAAATCGGATTCCGGGGGGATGACAGATGAATTGGCGAGCATTTCAGGTGGAAATCAGGTTTCTTTGTAGTATTTTCAGGGAATCAAAGGGAAATTGAAAACAAAACAAGGGATTTTTCTTCTTTTTCCGTCTTTTTCGGAAATGCAATTGAAGTTTTTCATTGGCGAAATAGTGTGAAAATTGAGAGACGCAGAGCGGAGTATCGTAGTGCGCGTGGTTTATCGTAAATCGACACCACTCCGTTCGTTTTCTTGCTCGCTCGTTTCGTTCTGAATCATCCGTTTCTCGCTGATTTCCCTTATATTTTCTCATTTTCCTAGTTCTTTGTGGTTCTACTTGATTAGTTTTGACCGCTAGAAAGTTTTAGAAATCTGAATCTAGTAGAAAGCTAAACTTGAGCAACCCAATAAATTTTCGCTTCATAGACTGCTTTTTTCATTTTCTAATGATTACTCAGTTGATCGCAATGTACATGACGTCTTCTGAACATTTTGAACAGCTTTTGTACTACATCCAGCGTCTTTGAAAGACTTGGATGGATATGTGTACTGCCAGTTGAAAATGGTGAATTGAAACGTCTGATGCTCTGCAATTTGGTTGTGTCTCTGCTTTTCACTAACTATTTCTGTTTTTTCAGGTAACGATCACAACGATTATGATGTTGGAATGTGCCAGAACCTACCCTTCCACAACTGCATCACCGACGACGGACTGATCTCACCAGGATGCGGACAGTTTAGTGGAATGAAGCGTTTCGACGCCCGGTCTGCTGTTATCGGAGCACTGAAGGAGAAGGGACTCTATCGTGGAAAGGAAGACAATCCGATGGTCGTGCCAACTTGTTCCCGCTCTAAAGATGTCATCGAATCGACAATTGCTCTCCGGAAGCCTTGATAAGAAGAAGATTGATGCGGCCAAGGCAGGACAAGCCAGAAACTACCCTGACGGAAGCCACAATGCGGAGTCGATGCTTTCCGGTCCGCTCTTCTCGCCTAAACTTCGCAAGGAAGAGACATCAATCTCGACGTGCTTCGTGTCCAAGGATACCGATTCATCTGCAACAAGATCTGGCAAGCTGTGCGGTTCACACTCAATCAATTCGCCGAGAAAGATCAGAAGCCACAGTTCGAAATCGATATCAAGAAGGCGTCGCCAACTGACAAGTGGATCCTCTTGAAGTTGGCAACAGCTGTCAAGGAGACTAACGAGGGATTGAAGGTGTACAACTTCACCAATGCCACAACTGTCACCTACAACTTCTGGCTCTACGACTTCTGCGACGTCTACATCGAAGCAATCAAGCCGGTTCTCTACGGAGGTGAGTTCATCAATCATGTTTATGTGTTTCCAATTATTTCTTTTACAGACAACGCTGCTGCTCGCCAAGTCGCCATCTCCGTGCTGTACCGCTGTGTTGATACCGGTCTTCAGCTCATCTCCCCACTGATGCCATTCATCTCCGAGGAGCTCTAGCAACGACTTCCGAGACTCGCTGACACCGATTACTCTACCCCCTCGGTCACTGTTGCTCAATACCCTCTCCCAGCCAAGTACGAACAGTTCCTTGATGACAAATTGGAGGCTTCATTCGAATTCGCTAAGGAAGTTGTCGGGAAAGTGCGATCGGAGCGTGCCGACTACAATCTGACTGCCAGAACGAAGATCAGCACCCAAATTCATACTGAAACAGCTGAGGATCAGGCAATGCTCAAAGATCTGTCTGATCTCATTGTCACGTTGACATAGAGCAAGAGTGTGAGTGAATCCTGCTTTTGATCTAAAACTCTATTGTCTTTCTTTCAGGTGACCATTCTGACCCAGAACGAGAAGAGCAAGATCGAGAAGGGTTCAGCTCATATTGCTTGTGGAGGACGGTGCCAAGTCTACATCAACCTCACCGGAACCATCGAAACTGTCAAGGAGGTGAGTATGACGTGATCCGAATCCCTAAACAATCGTCCTATTCAGATTGAGAAGTTGTCCGCCAAGCTGCAGAAGAACGAGATCTCCGCCAAGAAGATCACCGAGGTCCAATCCAGTGCCGACTACGAACAAACAGAAGATGCCGTCGGGAATTCGTGCTCATGATCATGAGGAGAAGACGTTTAAGGAGAAGAAGACTGAGAACATCACAGAAAACGGATCCGATCGTCCTTCTCAATCAAATAATGATTACTGTCTAAATTCGCTTTTGTCGTCTTCTTTTCCCATTTATTTTCTTATTCCATCCTGCTCACTATAAAACTGTACAATTCCCAACATTCGTTTCTCTATCAGCACAACAACACGGACGATAATATGCTCATGATCTACCCTTCTGGGAAGGAAACAAGTGCAAGAAACCGTATCCGCTTTTGCAGTAGGGATTCAGAAAGGTGGACTAGATTAGTTAACGTAAGATGATTAGCGTGCTACATAGACCGTTACCGGTTCGAGATCGGGTCTACCTGAAAGGGGGACGTCGGAAACTATCGCATTATCAGTAAGAGTGTGTGAGTAGCAAGTCCAGATGGGAATAGCGAGCAAGAGAGACAATAGCTGACGAAAA
>LR537650.1:0-20373 GCA_900883565.2 Caenorhabditis panamensis
TTCTGCGGTCTTCCCTCATCCTGATCTCCTGTTTCACATTACAGTTCTCGAAAAGCACTTTAGACATACTCACGCACAGACAGACCGACAGACACACCGATTATTTCGTTTATATCAAGGATAAGAATAAATACATTGGAAGAAAAAAAACGGGGAAAAGTATTTAAAAAAGTTCCGAAGAGTGTGCGGAGAGCAGAAGACGTGACTGTAGATGACGATCTTTTAGCAGTTGAGGAGTCTCAAATTTTCAAGTATTCACAAATTCAGAAAGAAAAAACTCACTTCAATATTCTGGTTTTCTGGCATTGTCCAAATCTTAACTTCTTGCTTGTTTTCAGTCGAGTTGACCATATTCTTCGGCGTCTGCGGCTGACACAGATTTTCCCTCAGAAATCTAAAATCATTTGCAAAATCAGCAAAAAAACAACGATTTATTTACCGATTGCCAGATAGCATTGATGAGAGGAAGAGACACCATTCTGATGCTTTTGGAGGTAGGTAGAAGAAGTGGTGGAACCAAAGTAACGGGGCATGAGTTGATCAAAGCAATGAAGTCGTTTGTACTTGACAACAGCCTGATATTCCTTCTCTAGTTTGAAACGCTGAAAAGGAACTTATTGTTTGCAAAAAGAGTGTAACACCTACTTTTTGAAATGACAGAAACGGGTTCGTCAAGCGTTTCGCCGTCGATTGTACCGTCTCTTATTTTTCTCACAAACTCCGCACAGTTCATCTTGAAAAAGATGCTTTGAAAATAAAGTTTGAAAGTTTGTATTTACCTCAGACTATGATGTTTCTATTGTTTGGATCGACACTATCCATAACACAGAAAATAAAAGGGAGGAGAACTTTAGATATATCTAAGCCCGATCTCCATCTGGAGACCCTGGGAATCACACCGTCAGGAGGATGCCTGACGGGTGTGACTGTGAAATCAGCAACATCTGTTTACTAACCAAAAGTCCATTAGAGCGCACTTTCAACGTGTCTACCCTACACTATCTCACCCTGTTGACACGCGATCCGCCCGCGCCGCTCTCTGCGTCTCACAATCTCTTACTGTCGGTTTTCATCACCCGATGGTTCTTCAGTCACACCCGTCAGGCATCCTCCTGACGGTGTGATTCCCAGGGTCTCCAGATGGAGATCGGTCTCAGATATATCGAAAGTTCTCTTCCCCTTTATTCTCTCTATTATGGATGGAGTCAATTCAAATTAGGAAACCTGTTATTAGGAAAAGAGTGAGTACATCACCGTTTCCTTCTGAAACTGATTATTATTGTTTAGGCTTCGTGAGGATGAGAAGGTCGAGGTGCTTGTCAACGAGAATGACTTGATCACAGTCTACCGCAAGATCAAGTGTGGCCGCTTCCACGAGGATGACGGCTGGGAAGAGGTCTGGGGAGACGATGTGCTCGAGAAGGCTTGTGGATTCGTTCGAACGCGATGCGCACTACCCGGTGATGAACCAGCTTCATATGTAGCTCCAGTGATTTTTCCTGTTTTAAGAAAAAGTGTGTTTTGTATACTTGATGAACCTCTTAATTTCCTCTCAGGATCTCCCTCCCTCTTTTTTTTGAACTGTTTCTGTCCCGTCGCTTCTCTAGGCTTCTAGTTAGCATGTTTCTCGTATCCTACCCGTTTGAATTCACCTGTAATTTGCCTTAGTTTTTGTCATGATCGCTACGATCTTATTCGATTGGTTTTCTGTCTGTAACTGTGAAAAACTTGGAATAAAACTGCATGATTTGGAGCTCTTTCAGGACGTTTCCTGCAACTAAAAGCAGGATTTCTTTCTTTTTCAGGACATCCAGGTGTTTTCGGCTTCTTCAACAAGTTTAGACTTTCGCTTGGCCTGCTAGTACACAAAGTTTTGTGTTGTTATTCGTGCTCATCATACAATTCTGCTTCAAATGATACCCATCATGACCTTGTTCCCAAAAGTTTGAAAATTTTCGAACTTCCGAACTTCGTCAAGGTCATCTGAATCCCAGAATTTCGAGTTTTTAAAATTTCTTGGAAATAGGTCATGATTAGTATCATTCGACGCAGAATTTTATGCTGAGCACGAATAACAGTACAAAATGTCATGTACTGTGCCAGAAACCAATGCAACAAGAAAAAACTGTTTTCACAAGATCTATGTATCAGACCAAAAAGGCGTTGCAAAATCACCAAGATGTTCATAACATTTATTGATGAAATATTCAGAAGGGGAATGTTGAAATTTCACAGAAATCTGTGCACGTCAATTTCATTAGCATTACAAGTGAGGCTTGTAAGGAAAAATGGCCTTCTTTGATGTTGTTCATCTTGCCATCAAAGTTAATGTACAGTTGACAGGTAGTCTGCAAACGAAAAACTGTGATTTTCATAGAAAGCTAGATTTTTCGCTTATTTTTCGCATTGGAATTCTCCAATCAAGCCTACTTTTCCTCTTCTGCTCGGAATGCAATTCCAATCGCTGAACTTCCTTCAAAACTTCTTCTCGTTGCGATGTCGTTTGAGTCAACGGAGAAATGGACAAGAGAAACATCTTCAAGTCAACGATTTCCAAATTTTAGAAAAAAGTCTAGAACTCACAAGGTCCTCTACATTTGCTATCCTTATCGGAATCCCAAAAATTTCCAAACTTCAAAACTTCCAAAAAATCCATAGCACGGACACACATCTGGGTCCCAAGGTTACGTCAGTGGTTCTGAAAATCAACTTTTCTTTTCAATTTGAAAAACCTAAACTTACTAATGGTTTGGGAGATGACGACAACAGGTGATGAACATCATCTCCTACCCAAGAAGGGCCTGATGGAAAGCCTGAAAACACTAAGAATTTGTTTAGAACAGCTGAAAAATGAAGGTTTCTATTGAGAGAAGCAAGGAAATCGAGTAAAAATAAAGGATTCTGACTGATTTCATGAGGAGAATAGACCACGAAGAGGCTGACGTGGCGCCCGTCGATTTGCAGTTCGGAGAGCGCACTTGCATCATCGGGGCGCCACGTCTCGGGTTCTCCGATGGAGGTTCTCACGGTTTATTGATCAGAAAAGGAAGGGGTTTGCAGGAAGTGATAGGGGACAGTGATAAGGGAGAGGAGACGCAGAGACAGGCCGGTTATGGATGGGAAGTGTTTGTGTATGTTTATGACAGAATTCTACATTGGTTTCTAGCCTAGTACACAAAATGTCGTATTGTTATTTGTGCTCAGCGTAAAATTTTGCGTCGAATGATACCCATCATGATATAGTTCCGAGAAATTTTGAAAACTTGAAGTTCTAGGATACAGATGACCTTGACGAAGTTCGGAAGTTCGGAAATTTTCAAACTTTTGGGAACTAGGCCATGATGGGTATCATTCAACGCAAAATTTTATGCTGAGCACGAATAATTACACGAAATTGCATTTACTGTGCTAGAAGCCAATGTAGAGTTCTGTCGTAAACATGAACAAACACATCCCAACCATAGTCTCTGCGTCTCCTCTCCTTTATCACTGTTTACCTATCACTTTTCCTGCAAGCCCCTTTCTTTTCATGATCAATATACCGTGGGAGCCTCCATCGGAGACCCCGAGACGTGGCGCCCCGATGATGCAAGTGCGCTCTCCAAACTGCAAATCAACGGGCGCCACGTCAGGCCTGTTTTCCCTATAAAACCGAGTGGAAACCTTCATTTTTACTCGATTTTCTTGCTTCTTCCAATGGAACTCATCATTTTTCAGCTGTTCTCAACTAATTCCTCTTGTTTTCAGGCTTTCCATCAGGCCCTTCTTGGAGTAATCTAGGGACCACTGGAGTGTGTCCATGCAATGGATTTTTTGGAAGTTTTGAAGTTTTTCGATGTTTTCGGATTTGATTGAACCACCGGATGGAGGTTGGCCTTTGATTTTTTGGAAGTTTTGAAGTCGCAGATGCAATCATGGAGCAACAAAATAGGTCAAGCAATAATCGAGATGTACAGAGGCATTCTCGGGATCACCTATCAAAGGTCAGTTTGTAATTGCGATTCCAGTCTCTAAAAACTAATTTTTAAATTCAGTTTGTCGCAGTGATAAGCAAGAAATTGGAACGCTGCTTCTATTGGATTTACGACTCCACCAACACAGATAGAAGAAATCGAAGATCATCGCAGCACATGACGACTTCATCGACGAATTTTTCATGGAGATAATGACACTTTTTGATGTATATTTTTGTAGAATTTGTTTTTGTTGCAGTTAATAATTGTTTTTAAAAACTTACATCAGTTTTAGAAGGCATGTATTTCGAATCAAGAACAGGTCTCTTTTTTCTTTCCAGAATCATCTTCCCCACTGTTTCTGTATCTTAGATGAAACGGTTTCTTGCTGTTTTTCATATTCAGCGCAAAATTCTGCGTTGAATGATACCCATCATGACCTAGTTCCCAAAAGTTTGAGAATTCCCGAACTTCCGAACTTCGTCAAGGTCATCTGAACCCCAGAATTTCGAGTTTTCAAAATTTCGTGGAAATAGGTCATGATTAGTATCATTCGACGCAAAATTTCACGCTGAACACGAATAACAACACGAAATTCTGTGTACTGTGCTAGAAATCAATGTAGAATTATGTCATAAACATGCATAAACACATCCCATCCATAACCGCCCTGTCTCTGCGTCTCCTCTTCCGTATCATTGTTTGCCTATCACTTTCTGCAAGTCCTTCTCCTTTTCTGATCAATAAACCGTGGGAGCCTTTATCGGAGAACCCGAGACGTGGCGCCCGATGATGCAAGTGCGCTCTCCGAACTGCAAATCGACGAGCGCCACGTCGGCCTCTTCGTGGCCTATTTCCTTATAAAACCGGGTGGAAACCTTCATTTCTACTCGATTTTCTTGCTTCTTTCAATGTAAACCTTCATTTTCCAGCAGTTCTCCACTAATTCTTTGTGTTTTCAGGCTTTCCATCAGGCCCTTCTTGGGTAATCTAGGGACCACTGGAGTGTGTCCATGCAATGGATTTTTTGGAAGTTTTGAAGTTTTTCAATTTGATCGAACCACCAGACGGAGGTTGCTCTTTGATTTTTTGGAAGTTTTGAAGTATTTTTGAGATCTTGTAAGTTACTGATTATCTAGTAATCCAGTCAATTCTTAATTTTAGGATTTTCTGATCTCAAAATCGAGATCATTTCATGGGTACCCGGACTGTTCATCTACAGGGGTCTTCTCATTGAACAACAAGTGACCAACTACGGTAAGAAACTGAAAGAAGGTGTATTGAAACTTTAAACTGAAATCTTTTTTTTGCAGTCTACTTTGACGGAAGACGGCGGTACGTGTGTTTTGGTTCAACATGAGATCCGACAAAATTGAAGGTGTAAAAAAACATTTTGAGAAAAAAACTATGTTGAAATTGTTTCTAATTTCAGATGAATTTGGATTGTATGTTTGATCTCACATACTGAGACAACTGAAAAAGTGATCACCAATGCGTTTATGGAACTACACTTGAAACACCACAAAAAGTTGATCAGGTATACCTAAATTTCGAGAAAATTCAGTTTTCAGTTCAATTTTTCCAGGGAGCTTTTTGTTTTCAAAGATTGAAGATTACCTCGATGAAGTAAACTGGAATTGCTTTTTCTGCGACCCCTCATGCCTGTTGGAATGGAAATGGTGAGTAACAGTAATCTAGTCCAATTTACTTTTTTATTTCCATTTTTTCAGAATCAACTGAAACATCCCAGAATGCCGCACATCAATCCACCAACTCCATAAAAGTAAATGCTTTTTTAATATTATTTTTTTATCTGACAGTTCAACTGTATCTGACAACATGAAAACCTGAAATAAATATGTAGATGATTTTTGCGACTTTTTCTATCACTTTTGAAGTGCACATCTTCTGAAATTGATGAATTCTAGCTTTCTAAAGAATGAGAAGATATTTTTCTGTCCTTCCAATGATGCAAGTGCGCTCCACTGAATTTTTATTGTAATAAAATCATTAGTTATTTAGAAGCTCCTGAAAACAAGCATAGAAATCCAAGGGGAAGAAACCCCGAGAAAAGAGTTATCAAAAAAACATATCTAAAAATTAAAATTTTATTCAACTACATAATTCAGATTCAAATTTAAATTTTAAAAAAATTTACAAAAGTTGCTTCTAGAACGGCTTCATCGTGTGGGCCTCGATCTCGGTCTGAGAGCCGATGGTCTTCATGTTGATGGACGGCTGAATTTCAAATTTCAAACTGTAATAGGCCACTTTTACTCACAGGTCAGATGGAGATCCAGCGATGACGATCAACTCCAGTTCCTAGATGCGGTAGTGTTTCTGAAACTTGATACTGAAAACTATAAGGGCATCGTCTATTCTTACCCAAGTCTGGAAGACCTTCTTCTCGAGATCCTTCTCCATCAAAATACACATCTAAAAGTCAAATAGAATTGGTAAAACAAAAACAACCTTCACTTTTTCATCACTCACCAAAACATTCACTTTGGAAAAATCAATTGCCAACTTCCTCAGGAAGCTCTGGGATAAAAGGTGATAAAAGTGGTGAATGAGGAGTAAAACTATCACTAAACGTTAGGGATTGTGGAGACGCAGAGAGCGGCGCGGACGCGTCGAGTTTCAAAGAGCGAAAGAGTGGAAGGTAGACATGTTGAAAGTGCGCTCAAATGATTTTTTTGGTTTAGGAAACAGATTTCCACCTATCAAAATCCCGGCGGCACGTCGAAACACCGCGCACTTCTATACCCACCGCGCAGCTGTTCTCAACTGCTCGTGTGGCCTAGTGGGTAACGCGCCCGCTTTACCGTTTTGACCTCATCGGTTCGAACCCCCACTGGACTAACTTTTTTACTTCAGCTCCTTTGAGCTTCTGCCACGTCAAAATAATCTGGGAGAAACTCTGGGAGTCGGTGTCGATTTCTCTTGTTTTCTAGGATGATGCTTTCTGATTTTCTTCAAAATAGATTAAAAATTGGTTAATTGGCACCTTTTTGATGGTTCTCACGGTTCTCGAGATACAGTGCTTTCAGTTAGACCAACCCTCTAACTTTCTCCGTCCCTTCCGCCCTGTCTCTGCGTCTTCCCTCCCCTATCACTGATTTCTCTATCTCTCCTTTAGAAAGTTCTCGTCTTTTCCTGTTTGATGAATCATCGGAAACTTCTGGAAAATGGCGAAAAAAAGATGAAAGTGCGCTCCACTGAACTGCAAATCGATGGGCGCCATGTCATCCTACTCGTGGTCTCTTCCTCTTGTGAAATCCGACGAACTTCTTTTTTTTTACTGGGTTTTTCTTGTTTTTTAAGATGAAACTCTTTAATTTTGATAAGATTATTACTTTACCGGTCTCTTTTTTTCAAAATGGACTCAAAATGGGCTCAAAAACCAAAGGCCTGCTTGGATCCTCTAATCTGCCTGTTTTTCAACAAGTTGATTTTCAAAGCTGTGTATCTCAAAAACTATAATAGATATCAAAGAGTTGTTGACAAATAAAATGTAGCTCTATTTGAGAACTACATTTTGTTAGTTGACACCTTTTCGATGGTTCTCACGGTTCTTGAGATACAGTCCTTTTAGTTAGACCAACCCTCTAACTTTCTCCGTCCCTGCCACCCCGGTCTCTGCGTCTTTACTGTTTGTTTTGACTTTGCATGTAGTATAAAAATTGAATTTGGAACGTTTCAAAGTTGTATTTATTCAATGAAAAGCACTTCAGGGGAATGGGAATTCCAATCAATCATTTATTCATTAAATCTAGTAGAAAAATCAATAGTTCATGGGGCTGGAGAAGTTCCAGAAGTATTGCTCATAACATTGCGATCGCGAGCTCGCGTTTCTGCTCAGCTTCATCTCGTTGCTTTTCAGCTTCTTTACATTTCTGCGCCGCTTCCCGCGCCTTTTCCTCCGCCATATACACCCGTTGAAGGTCTCTGTCTACCGTAACTGTTGGTGTAGTCGCCGATCCGCTCGGGTTCGCTGCGAGTCTTTGGGATTTCCCGGCTTCCACGGCGTTTTTGTCGGCCTTCTTTTTTTGGTACCAGTAGATTAAAAAGCCAGCAATGATTGCGATGAGAAAGAGTCCACCAATAACGCATCCAACAATCAGCAAAGTGTTCTCCGAAGCTGCGGGAGTCGAAGTGGATTGGGAGCCCAATAAACCTTGTCTGAAAGAAGATCATGAATGCCTTGGAAGTCAGTGGATAACTTACGGTCTCTTTGCATTTGGAGATCCCCGTGGTGTTCCTTGAGTCCATCCACCTCTTCCGGTTGGTCCTGGTGTTACGGATCCTGAGGGTCCTCCACCGCTGACAAAGGCGCTGTCGAGACTTGACAGTGTTCGGGTGATTTCAGTCGATGAAGTCAATGGATTGAACCTGGCAAACTGAAGATCCAGAGATCCTAATCCTCTGAGGTTCGCCTTCAGATCATCGAAACTTGGATCAGCCAATTGATTCAACACTTCCAGTCTTTTCTCCACTTGCAAATCTACATCCGTAAGGTTCGAGAAGGAAGAGAGTGTTGCACTGTAGTCAGTGAACTTGGATCTGGGTCCAGTGGCTCTTCTATGTCTCGCGGTCTTTTGGATCGAGTTCCTCTGCCTCTCGAAATCCTTCAACAACTGTGTCACCTTCCACTTTGTCTCCTCAAAGTCTCCCCATCCATCCAACATCTTCTGTTTCTTCGCCACATCGGGTTCCTCCTTGATCTTCTTTTCCACCGCTCCACCACCCGTCACGAATTTCTCCAGATCCGTCTTCTTCTCCAGCACCTTCCTGATGTTGTCCACCATCCTCACCAGCTCTCCAAAGTTATTCACCGCACTCCCGAGAACCTTCGACTTTGTCACTTCTGCATCCTTGTTGGTCTTGATGGACTCTGGAATTGATCGAAGAGCTTTGACTTCTGAAACCGATGTCGCAAGAGCATTCGACATGACGGAGACGTGAGTGTCGTTGATCAAAGCCCGAGTGCTCTGTACCAATTGAATCGATGCTTCCACTGACTTGATATCTTCAGAAACCGTCTTGTACTTATCAAAGTAGCTGATCCACTTAACAGTATCGGGATGAGAACCAAAGTCGTTGACCACTTGCTCACGTCCAGACAAGGCTGTGACTAGTTGTGTGATGTTCGTTGTAACGAGTTCGTCGTTGAGGGCTTCGACCAAAGACAGAAGAGAAGTCAAAGTGTTTATCAGCTTCTCAGTCTCCTTGAATTCTCCAAACTTTGCTAACTTTTGGGATTCCGTATCAGTCGACGTAGGGCTGGGGAGAAACTCCTTCAACTGTGCGAACAGCTTCAAGTCTTCTACTGCATGCGACTTTGCAAGTTGTTCAGTTTTTTGACCAAAGATGACGAGTGCAGACCTCAACTTGACAGAATCCTTGAAAACGTCTCCCAGCGATTCGGCAAAGTCTACAAATATGTTTGGTCTAATTCCACATGCAGCAACACTTTTGACTTCAGAAACAGTGATTTTGGATTTGATAGACCCGAATCTCTCCATCATCAACTCGACTTTCTTTCCGGTTTTCATACTTTCGACAGTCCACAGAGGATTCCATGAATTGAGAAGTTCCGAGGTTGCGCCACTCATCGTTTTCAACAGTACCAGCCCGTTTTTGAGGTCAGTCTGGTTGAGTCCACCAAGGAACGGCTTCATCGACGGGTCGACAGCGTCATCGAGTATCTTTTCCAAGTCCAAGTAGCCGTTGACAAATCCGGAAGTGTACTTGAGGGTAGTTGTTGCATCGTGGTGAGAAGACAGTTCACCCAGGTTGACCAAGTCTGCGATAGGAGCGTTGGGGTCCGAGAGAGTAGTATTCACAAGAGAAATCATGTCGGCGACTTCTTGCTGTGTGGAAGGTGAAGTAACGTCTAATGAATCTCTTTTTGCATCAAAGTCGTCCAAAATCTTCTTGAACTTGAATTGAGGTGAGTTCAGTGGGAAAGCACTTTTGGAAAGGCTATCGAACGTACTCAGAGATGTCTTCCATTTTGACAGGTGTTCCTCAAACTTCTCAGCAAACACAATGCAGCCTTCAAGCCTTCGGAGATCCGAAAGATAAGAAGTACTCGGTAGTCGGAATCCGTTTGGGTCGGCTGTTGCTTTGCTGAGCGTCTTCAATGATTCAATGAACATTCTGATAGGAAGTCCTAGTACAGCAATTAAATCCTTGGCAAGTTTTTTTCCTTGCAACTGTGTTACACTCTTGAAGTAGTCAGTCGCCAATCGAACATCCTTAACGTTTCCAACCTTCTCGTACTCCTGTCTCCAGGATTCAATTAGCAGCACCATTGCCTCTAGTCTGGTTACTTCATCGGATCCATTAAGCTTCAGTCCTGCCAAAGTCCCCATAAATCCATCGATCTTGGTCTTGTTGAAAGTCTCCAACTTGGCCATGTCGACGGATCCAATGTTGAGCAGTTCGGCGAGTGCATTGTCGGGAGGAATCGCTCCTCCGATGAATCCGTTCTGGAGGGAAATGGCAGTGATGAGACGCGCCGTAGTGGCCATTTGAGAGACAGTCGTCGAGAAGTCTTCTGGAAACGGGAAAGTTAGAAATTAGAAATCAATCAAAACCACTAGTCATTTACCTTGAGAAGCTCTTCTCATCCGGATCTTGTTCGTCTCATAGTTATCGTCCGAACTCGCTACTGGGTTATCTAAAAGTTGTCAACTAGCTATGAATCAATCTGGAGTTTTCAACTAACATTCGCTACCTTGAATCACAATCGATAACACCAGAACCAGGATCAATTTTGATTGCATTCCAAAAGCGAGAACTGAAGTTTTTGTCTTCTTTGATGGTGAGTTGGCAGTATCAGGAACAGATACGGGAACGGGGCAAACGGTCAGGGTCCGGGCCAGGGTCAGGGCGCCACGTGAACCGATAGGAGGCTAAACACGTCTAAATTTTAGGACATTTTTTTGACGTGAACAATTCAAAAGCGCCAGACAAAAGGAAGTTCTAGGTTTCGAAGTTCTAGTAGTTCTACATCTTCTTCTCGTTTTTCTGGCTATATCTGCGTCTTCCCTCCCTTATCACTGTTTCTGCTAATACTTTAGAAAGTTCCCGTCCCTTTCTGATCAATGAGTCATTGGAAACTTCCGGAACATGGCGCCCAATAATGCAAGTGCGCTCCACCAAACTGCAAATCGATTGGCGCCACGTCATCCTTCTCGTGACCCTTCCTCTTGTGAAATCGGACGGAATCCTTCATTTTCACTCGATTTTCTTACTTCTTTCAACAGAAACCTTCATTTTTTAGCCCTATTCAACTGATTTTTTGTGTTTTCAGGCTTTCCATCAGGCCCTTCTTGGGTTGGAGATGAAGTTTACCACCTGAGCTGTCATCTCCCAAACCATTTGTAAGTATGGGAGCCTTGATTTGAAAAGAAAAGAGACATTGATTTTCAGAACGTTTTCACCTTGATCTTGGGACCGCAGATGTGTGTCCGTGCTATGGATGTTTTGGAAGTTTTTGGAGTTTTTCGATTTTTGTGGATTTGCTTTTCGATCGTCAAGAAACTAGTGAGTCAGTTATTTCGAAAAAAAACAGAAACAACTTTGTATTTTCAGGACTTCCTCGCAATGCCGGTCGATTGAAACTAATGATGTGGATTTTGGGATTTCAAAGACGGTCGGAAGCTCCTGCTTTTGGTGTCGATTGGTGCAGAGGCGATCGTTGATGAGATTGTGTAGATTGACTCTCGGGCTCATCTGGACGATCATTCTCAGATTTTTGATCCAAGACATTAGTGTCGGTGGTATGTTGCATCAAACTGTTGATGTTTGAATCAACTTTGTTCTTTTAGAACTCAAAAATGAAGATTTCTGCGCTCTCATCCATCGACATCGACCAGATCTCCTGGATTTCCGCCTGATTGAAGAAGTTTTTGGTGAGTTGATTTTTGCTTCTAACTTTTCCAATCATTACATTTTCAGACAAGGCCAGTTCACAACTAGACGAAAAGGCAGTAATGACATATGTGTCGTGTTTTTACCACTTTTGTAAAATGTTTGAATAAAATCATTATGTTAGTTAAAAGTTCCTAAAAGGAAGTACAGATATCCAAGGGAAAGAAAACCCGAGCATTAGAAAGAACGAATTAACAAAATACATATCGAAAAATTCAAATTTTATTAAAACGGATAGAACTGTGGAGTCATGACTGAGTAGTACACTGGCTGCTGTTGCTGATGATGTCCCGTGTACTCAATTGGCTGCTGAAAAAAGCAGTCCTCTTTTCATTTCTACGCTAAATTTCACATACTGGCTGTACTTCTTCAAAATATTGAAGAAGATTTGGGCATCTCCGAGCACTTGGTCGTAGTACATGTTGGTAGCAAGCTGTGTGAAGAACTCCTCGCATTGGGTCGAGTAAATGAACGGTAGCCTCTGAAAATTGAAAAAGATTATGAACAGAAAGCACAGAAAAAACTCCTCACTTTCAACGTCTGCCACTGATTTCTACATACGTCCGGAAGTACTGGTCATCAATAGTAAGACCGCCTTCGAATCTAAAAGTCACATAATATCGATAAAACACCTCTAACTTTCTTATCACTCACCAATTTTACTTCTTTTACTTTGGAAAAATCAACTCTACCAACCCACACCTGCAGGTTCTAGGCATAACTTTTTAAAAATCAGAGTGATCCAAAGGATCCAGTCTTCATCAGGAGACTCAAGGGGGGGGGGACTTCAGTTATATCAAAGAACAGCCAATCATCTGAAGGCTCTGGGAAATTACGAAAAGAAAGGAGTTAGGCTATGTGAAGAAAAATTGACAGCGAGAGATTTCGAGACGCAGAGAGCGGCGCGGGCGTGTCGCGTTTCAAAGTGCGAAATAGTGAAAGGTAGACATGTTGAAAGTACGCTCCAATGAACTTTTGGTTAGCAAACAGATGTCCCTTTTTCTGCGATAACACACACTTTTCCGCTCAACAAAACCCGAACAGCGCGTGAAAACACCGCGCACTTCTACT
Organism: Caenorhabditis panamensis; assembly: GCA_900883565.2. NCBI lineage: Eukaryota > Metazoa > Nematoda > Chromadorea > Rhabditida > Rhabditidae > Caenorhabditis > Caenorhabditis panamensis. The sequence continues at coordinate 12,966 of LR537650.1, forward strand.
ACAAACGCCAAAAAAGTTGGCAGTCGGCGGGTCTCGCCACGAAATCGGTTTTACGTTGTTTTCTCGATTCTGGACCAATTTTCTTAAATTTTTTTTGATAGAATCGGATAGAACAGGAAATTTGTGACCGATTGATAGTCAATTTCACAAGAATCCATCAGTTTTTCAGCTTGAATTTCCAAATTTTGTGTTTTCGAACTGAATCTTAGAAAAATGGATAATTTTCAATGAAAAACTGATGGATTCTTGTGAAATTGACTATCAATCGGTCACAAATTTCCTGTTCTATCCGATTCTATCAAAAAGAATTTAAGAAAATTGGCCCAGAATCGAGAAAACAACGTAAAACCGATTTCGTGGCGAGACCCGCCGACTGCCAACTTTTTTGGCGTCTGTAGTACGCCCTTTGCGCAGCCGTTCCCAACTGCCCGTGTGGCCTAGTGGGTAACGCGCCTTCCCATTTTGACTCGTGGATTCGAATTTGTTTAATTTGGGCTTCTTTGAGCTTCTGCAATGTCAAAATAATCTGGAAGAAGCTCTGGGAGTCGGAGTGAGGTGAAGTGGTGGGCGGTGTTGTTATCAAAAACATTTATTCTACGATACAAAAACAAATTCACAGAAACAAAAGAAAATTAGAATTTGACGGTTCTTGTGCAAGAAAGAATCTGGACGTGATCTTTGCCGAGACCATCGGAGTTCAGGCAGAGACCGTATGTGATCGGAATGAGCAGAAGCGCGACGATGGTGATGGTGACGGCGATTCCGATGAAAAAATGGTCGGAGATGACGTAGGTGCTGAAGCTGGAGGTCTGGTCTTGTGGGCAGCTGAGGATGGACATTCTTCTGATCAGATCCACTTGGTCCTCGTTCTCTTCCGCTGATTTACGTCCGGAATGAAGATGGTACGGGGCGAAGAAGTCGCACTTTGAGAGGTAGGCTTTGTGGGGCTCCTTTTTATTTCGGCAACAGCTTCTGAAATCAATGCTGGTCACTTTGAAAGCTTGGAATAAAAATGTGTAAGCGAATGAAACTAATCATGACCCATTTCCAAGAAATTTCGAAAAATCACAAAATTTGGTGTTGTTATTCGTGCTCAGCGTAAAATTCTGCGTTGAATGATATTAATCATGACCTATTTCCAAGAAATTTTGAAAAATCGAAATTCTGGGATTCAGATGACCTTGACGAAGTTCGGAAGTTCGGAAAATTTCAAACTTTTGGGAACTAGGCCATGTGGGGTATCATTCAACGCAGAATTTTGCGCTCAATATGAAAAACAGCAGAAACCCGCATCATTTATCGACATTTTTTTTTTGTTTTTCATATTGAGCGGAAAATTTCCGAACTTCCGAACTTCGTCAAGATCATCTGAATCCTAGAATCTCAAGTTAATGTAAGCTCACCAATGCCCAATTGGGTGAGTTAACCAATTCCTCCTGGCTGGCTGGTTGATGTTGTGACTGAATTTCTCTAAAAAGTATGTAGTTTGAAAAAAAAAAATAACAAAATTGACTTTTATAAAAATTGAACTCACCCAAAACGTGTCGATTTCCTTAGAAATAGAAAAAAATAAGATCAGGCATTCAGTAAAATCGGAAAAAACCAACCCACACCTGCGGGTTCTAGGAAAAACTTTTCGAAAATCAAAGACCGGAAAAATTCGAAATGATTCGAAAATCGGTATGTCGGGGGGAAGTGAGAGATGGAGACGCAGAGGGCGGTGCGGGCGGGACGAGTGTCTACAGGGCAAAAGAGTGAAAGGTAGACAGGGGACAGGTGGATGGGAACATAGCGCAGGTGTACTGAGAATTAGGCTCTTGGGAAATGGGGATAGGTAGCTCGGATTGCGATCGAATGATTGAAAACAGAGTTTTGAAGAAACCTCCCTGTCTCCAACAGCAACGTGGCCCAGTGTGAGCTTTCTGGGCTCATAACCTAAAGGTCGGTGAATCGAAACCACTCGCTGCTAACTTTTTTGAGAATTCTGATATCTGAACTTCGAGAACGTCAATAGATGATAAAGTTTCGTGTTGTTTTTCATATTCAGCGTAAAATTTTGCGTTGAATGATACCCATCATGACCTAGTTCCCAAAAGTTTGAAAATTTCCGAATTTCCGAACTTCGTCAAGGTCATCTGAATCCCAGAATTTCGAGTTTTCAAAGTTTCTTGAAAATAGGTCATGATTAGTATCATTCGACGCAGAATTGTATGCTGAAAACAAATAACAAAACGGAATTTTGTGTACTGTGCTAATAACCAATGTAGAATTCTGTCATAAACATACACAAACTCAACCGAACCTTAACCGCCCTGTCTCTGCGTCTCCTCTTCCGTATCATTGTTTGCCTATCACTTTCTGCAAGTCCTTCTCCTTTTATGTTCAATGAACCGTGAGAGTCTCCATCGGAGACCCCGATTCGTGGCGCCCCGATGATGCAAGTGCGCTCTCCGAACTGCAAATCGACGGGCGCCACGTCAGGCCTGTTTTCCTTATAAAACCGGGTGGAAACCTTCATTTTCACTCGATTTTCTTGCTTCTTACAATGAAAACCTTCATTTTTCAAATGTTTTCAACTGATTCTTCCTGTTTTCAGGCTTTCCATCAGGCCCTTCTTGGGTAATCTAGGGACCACTGGAGTGTGTCCATGCAAAGGATTTTTGGAAGTTTTTGGAGTTTTTTGAAATGAAATCAAGCTGTAAGTGAGTACCGTGATGATAATTGGAATTGATCGTGTTTTTTTCAGAGTTTACTTGGGGAAATATGCGACGCTATCGGCAAGAAAAGAAGAGGGAACTCGATTTCACTTGGACTTATGAGGGTATGTGTTTTTTTGGGATTCCTTGATTTGAAAGATCTTTTTTAAGATTCCGTCTGTTTCTACAATAGGAAGATTTCCTCATCAGACAAGAATCAAGATCTTTGAAGTAGACCAACTACCGTGTTGCTAACTCAAAAAGCACAGTGAGGGTGGACACTTGAAGTGAGTCAAAATTGTTGTTTCACCAATTGTTTTTCAATACAATATCAAATTCAGATAATCTTCAAGGGCGAAAAGATCATCGGGTTATGAATCCGAGCAAATTTCCAAAAAGCAAAGATTTGAAGAAGTGCGTTTTTAGAGAGTTGATTGAGCATTCTCAAAGTGTGCAAATTTTCAGAAAAACTTGCAAATTCGAGAAGAACTGGTTGATAATGAAAAGTACTATTCTTATCTCCAAAGAATGATATGTATTGGAAGGTGAGTTGTTATGATCGAAAAATTTCAAAACTGAACATGATTTTTCAGATTAACTGCGGATGCTTCTACTGCGATCTGTGAGCTTGGAAATGCAAAGCCAATCCGAGATCGGTTTGATTGAAAAGTGCAATGAGAAAAAGAAGGTGAGAATCCTCCTAGATGTCATTTATGAACCATTTTTTCAGAAGCCGAGTGAAATGAAGAACAGTTTTTTGATTTTTTTTTGAAATTTTTTGAATAAACTTGATTTATTCTTACAACCCTGAAAGAGAACAGAACAAATAAACGAAACACAAACTTTCCCGATTCCTCCGTAGAGCGCGTTTGCAGACAAGTGCGCTCCAGTGAACTCAACTATATTGAAAGCTATGTATCTCAAAAGCGATAAAAGATACCAAAAAGTTGTCAACTAACAAAATGAAGCCCTTAATTAGAGCTATATTTTGTTAGTTGACAACTTTTTAATACCTCTTTTAGTTCTCGAGATATTACTGAAAGAAAGTGACAATAGTGTCAAAGAGAGCGAGAGAGTGGAGGATGCGAGAGGCTGCCGGCGGCCGGTTTCCGCGCGCTCATAAGCGCACTCGACCGCCGCTTCACATGTGGCCGAATGGTCTAGTGGTATGATTCTCGCTTTGGGTGCGAGAGGTCCCGGGTTCAATCCCCGGTTCGGCCCATTCTTTTTTGCTTTGTTGCTCTGTCATTTTTACGTGACCCTTTGCTATTCTAGCTTCCTTATCAGGATTCTCGGTTTTTCTTTGGCCTTTATTATTGAAACGTGGACTTTCTATCAGCCTCTTCCCTCTTCTCTCTCCTCCATTTCTTTTGCTGATCAATTTTGAAAAACTGAAAACGAGTTTTCAAAAATATGGAATTTGCGCAAGCGTTTTCCATCCTTCTTCTCCCGATGATTACGGTAAGTTTATCAGTGTTCAAAAAAAATCAAAGCGCTTCTGTTTTTCAGGTGATTTTCCTGTTTTGCGGAGGAAAAAAGCCGCAGGCGAAGGCGAAGCCGGCGAGTACCAAAACGGTCAACACGCAAGGCACTCCGGGAAGGACTCCAATGCCACCGGGCACGCCGATGATAGAGCAAAAGATTGATAAGAAGCCAGAGGAGAAGCCGGAAGAGAAGAAGGAACCAGAGAAGAAGGCGGTGAAGTCGGATGAGGTAGGGAGGTGGTATGGGTGTGGGAAACCCCGATATCTCGAGAACCATAAAAGATAGCAAAAAGTTGTCAACTAACAAAGTAAAGCTCTTAATTTGACCTACATTTTGTTAGTTGACAACTTTTCAATATCTTCAATGGTTTTTGAGATACATGCGCTTCTCTCGACATAGTCCTGTGGAGCGCACTTGCGTCCTTCACCAGCATTTGAATACACGGTGATATCTCGAGAACCATAAAAGATAGCAAAAAGTTGTCAACAAACAAAATGTAGCCTTTAATTTAGGCTACATTTTGTTAGTTAGCAACTTTTTGATATCTTCAATGGTTTTTGAGATACATGCGCTTCTCTCGACATAGTCCAGTGGAGCGCACTTGCACCCTCCACCAGCATTTGAATGCACGGTGATATCTCGAGAACCATGAAAGATAACAAAAAGTTGTCAACTAACAAAATAAAGCCCGTAAAACGAGCTACATTTTGTTAGTTGACAATTTTTTGATATCTTTAATGATTTTTGAGATACATGCGCTTCTTTCAACTTTGTCCAGTGGAGCGCACTTGCACCCTCCACCAGCATTTGAATGCACGGTGATATCTCGAGAACCATAAAAGATAGCAAAAAGTTGCCAACTAACAAAATAAAGCCCGTAACTTGAGCTACATTTTGTTAGTTGACAACTTTTCGATATCTTGAATGGTTTTTGAGATACATGCGCTTCTTTCAACCTAGTCCAGTGGAGCGCACTTGCGCTCTTCACCAGCATTTGAATCGGTGATATCTCGCGAACCATAAAAGATAGCAAAAAGTTGTCAACTAACAAAATGAAGCCCTTGATTTGAGCTACATTTTGTTAGTTGACAACTTTTTGATATCTCTTATGGATCTTGAGATATGGCCTCTCAAACTTCATGTTTAGAAGCCCAAGGACGAGAAGAAGGCAGAGAAGAAGGCCGAGAAGAAGGAAGAGAAAAAAGAAGAGAAGAAATCTGAAAAGAAGGAAGAAACTAACAAAAAATCAACCAAAAAGGATAAAACCGTCATCACAGGCGAGCGACCGTCGCCTCCAGTCCCGCGAACCCCGATCCCCGAAGGAGAGCACCCGGTCATTTCGAACCCGATTGTCACCCCCGAAACTGATGAGTATCCGACTTTGGAGGAGGAGGAGAAGACGAAGAAGGAGAAGAGTGAGAAGGAACCGGAGGCAAAGAAGACTGCTAGCAAGCCGAATGTGAACTGATATGGGTTGAAGAGGCCGATGACTCTTGATAAAGTTTGTATAGGGTTTTTGACTTTGGTTTTGATGATTGATATCTCAGGAGCTATAGGAGATATAGAAAAGTTGTCAACTACAAAAATGTTACTCTAAATAGGATCTATATTTTGTTAGTTGACAACTTTTTGTTAGCTTTAGTGGTTCTTGAGATATTGCTGCGCAACCGAATGCTGGGGAAAGGAGCAAGTTCGCTCTACTGGACTAGATCAAAAGAAGTACATGTATCTCAAGAGCTATAAGAGATAGCAAAAAGTTGTCAACTACAAAAATGTAGCTCTAATTAAGGACTTTGTTTTGTCAGTTGACAACTTTTTGATATCTCCTATCGCTTTTGAGATACAGAGCAAGATATCGCGCGTTTCTAAATGTTGGTAAAGGGCGCCAACGTACTGTTGAAAGACATGGAAAACACAAAGAAAAATGTTTTGAACAATAAGTTTCATTAATTAAAAACTAATTAGATCTCCGGAAAGTATCTCAGGTTGAGGTTGATGTCATGCAGCTTCTTCATCATCGTCATCATATATCATCAGCGCCTTGAGGCATTTCGGTGGCCACCATCTTATTGTCTGTCTGAAAACCAAATTTTTCTTGGATACACAAGTAAACACCGCGTTTTAATATTCTCTAGACTAAACCTATCAAGAGTAGAAAATCACTAACCGATGCAGAAGCCGATGTCACTCGCGTTGATCTCGATATGTTGAAACCAGACCGAAACTTGACGAGCTCTCTCCTTCTTTTCAAATTGAAGAAAGCTCTCCCAGAGTTTCTTATTGCGGACGGTGCTGAGAAAGTCTCCCACTTTTCTTTACTGGAAAATGATTATCAGTGAAAAGAACAATGATGATGGCTTACCTTTGATGTTGAGGTCCTTTTCATCCTTATTACACAAGAATACAAAAAAGGGGTAAGAAACTCAGATATATCGGGAAAACGGCATCCTCAGGAGCCCAAGATTCGTGAAAGACCAAAAGTCAATCAATGCTGCTAGATGATGACAAAAGAGACGCAGAGTACAGGGGCGCGGTCGCGCCGCGTGTCAGCTTGTTGCAAGTGCGCTCCACTGGACTAGATTGGAAAAAGTGTCTGTATCTTGAGAATCATTGAAGATATCAAAAAGCTGTCAACCATTAAAATGTAGCTCTAGTTGAGAACTTTATTTGATTAGTTGACAACTTTTTAATATCTTTTATGGTTTTTGAGTTACAGGTGTTTGAAAAAGTTCAACTCGTGTGTCAAAGGGTAAGTGCGCTTTACAGGACTAGACCGAGAAAAGCCGCTGTATCTCCAAAACCAAAAAAGATAATGGAAAGTTGTCAACTGGTAAAATGTAGCTCTAATCAAGAGCTTTATTTCGTTAGTTGACAACTTTTTGTTATCTTTTTTCGTTCTCAAGTTACATGCTTCTGAAAAAGTGGCAGTTAAAGAAAATCCACTGAAAAATTGTAGAATCTTGTGTTTCTCACTTTAGAAAGCATCTGGTTTGTTATCTTATTGTTAAAATAACAATAAACAGTTCAAAATACACTTTTGAGCTCCAATACCCCTTTCCCCCCACATTTTTGACTTTTTTGACACCTCGCCTCCAGTCACCTGCCGCCCCACTTCCACCGCCGGCCGCGAGCTAGTCTATGCCCTCGGCGCCCCTCTTCAATGTGGAGAGATGGCCGAGCGGTCTAAGGCGCTGGTTTAAGGCACCAGTCCCTTCGGGGGCGTGGGT
>LR537650.1:20431-36833 GCA_900883565.2 Caenorhabditis panamensis
TTTTTTTTAGTTTTTGATATGTTTTGCCTTTTTGATGTCTTTTTTGAAGCTCAAAACCATTTTTTTTCAAATTTTCATTACAAATTTACAAGCAATAGTCTTGGTTTTTATTTTCATAGCGGTGGTTGAGGATCTGAAAAAATAAAAAAAAATTGTAAAAAAAAAAGAAAAAAAAACAATATTTGAAACTCACAATAATTTCCACTTTCGGTTCGACCTCCGTACATTGCTTCAATGTGCCAATAACATCCGTACATTTCAAAAAAAAAAATCAAAAATTCTGAAAAAAAAATTTTTGAAAAAAATTTTTTTTTTTCAAAATTTTTGAAAATTTTACCTAAAATTTTTCGCTTTGTGGCTCAGCCAGCACTACAATTTTCAATGGACAAGAGTGTTTATACTGAATAAAAAAACAAAATTAAACCTAGAAAACCAAATTTCTAACCAAAACTCACCAACCGCTCTCGCAAAAATCATAGATTTTGATTCCTTTCTGTCTCTAAAAAGTCAAAAATTTCAGTAAAAAATGGAACAATTTAGTCTAAACTCACTTTTGAAACAACCAGAAGGTTTCGTTGAAGTATAGGTTCAATGATATTTTTCACGGGTTTTTTTTTGAAAATTTAAAAAAAAAATTACGAAAAAAAATAACATTAGAAACTTTCAAAAAATCAAGAACCGATCTTCACCAGAAGATCCATTTGAGGGAAAATTGAGAAAAAGGAAATCGGAATGTCTGTTTTATACTGTTTTTCGACACAAGGCCGTCTTCAAGGACGGACTGTGCTGATTCTATCTTGCCGGGGTAAAGAGAGAAATGCGTCTTTGTTTCGATGAAATCTATTTCTTTTTGACTTCTATTGGAACCAGGGTGTGTGAAAACGCAAGTTTTCATACCCCTATACATGATTTTCTGGGCAAAAACAATGCAGATACAATTTTTGCAAATTTGCGAGAACTTATCTTTAGAACAGGGTTATCTCAGAAACTAGAACAGCTGTCCAAAAGTTGTCAACTACAAAAATGTAGTTCTAATTGAGAGCTTTATTGTGTCACTTCCTCAGAACAAGAATCTGATTTTAAAAAAAAGATACATTGAGGAAATCGATTGGTAAAATTGAACTTTGACGGGTTGGAAGGTAGGCCATGCAGAGCAAGAAACTTTTGAGTCGGGATTCAAAAAATCTAAAAAACACTCAAATTGTAAACAAAAAACTGGAAGAAAACAAACCGCTTTCATAGAAGCATGGTTCCAAAATGTATAAACAAATTTTTTAGAAGACTATTCACCCATTAACACAGAGCTGTCCCACATCAAGTCGAGTGACATTTTGACGTCTATTGCCGTTTCCAAAATGCTTAAAGAACATAAAAATCACAGTATATCATAGCAGAACAAAATGATCCCCATAGGTTCATTGCAAAACACTGGTTTTTTTTGGACAAAAATAGCTTTTTTAAAGGAATTTTGCAATGAAAAAGCCCCCTAGAATAAGATCTCTTACCTTTCTTTTCAATGTCCTCCTCCTCCTTATCACACAAGAATACAGAAAACGAGATTGAAAACTTTAGAAAAATCGAAGAACCGGCATCCCCAGGACGCCCAAAAGATATGAATGACCAGAAATCTATCTGGGAATGTACTAGCGTCATTATGCAAAAATATGCGATCTCTCCACATAGGATTAACGGACAATATGCAAATGAATGATACAGTCCCAGATTAACAATACAATGCGAATTGAGACAGGTATGTAACAAGTGGATTTTTGGATTATGGACTCAAAAAATATGCTAATAGGTACTGGAAAACTAAACAATACTGGGAAAGTGGCACACGGCCATCAAATGTGTCTTTGTTCCGATGAAATCTAATCCTTTTCGACCTCTACCTATCTGGGAAAGTGGCGTTCGGCATATCTCGCCTCAAAATCGGTTTTTTGGGGTTTTTTTCGTTTTTGGAACGATTTTTTAAAAGTTTTCAAAGTAAAATCTAATAGAGAAGAATATTTGAGACCTAGAAACAGTCGATTTGACCAATTTTTGTTAGTTTTTCATTGCGAAATGCCTGTTTTGTCATTTTTCATTTTTCTTCCAAAAACACGAAATCTGAAATTTTTTTCTGAAGAACTCAAAAATTCTGGTCAAATTGACTATTTCGTGACTTCAAATTCTCTGTTTTACCCGTTTTCAGAAAGAAAAAGTTGAAAAAATTAATCTAGAAACAGAAAACACCAAAAAAGCGATGCGGTCACGGGAAGTGGCATTAGTCGGGTCTCGCCACGAAATCGGTTTTTTGTTGTTTTCTCGATTTTGAAACGATTTTTTCAAATTTTTCTGATGAATTTGGATAGAATAAAGAATTTGAAATTGGTTGATAGTCAGTTCAACCAAAACTTTTCAGTTTTCATGGAAAATTTTCAGATTTCGTGTTTTTGACTTGTTTATCGGAAAACTGACAAAAATGAGTGAATCGCAATGAAAAACTCAATAATTCTGGTCGAATGAACTATTTCTAGGTTCCAAATTCTGTTTTCTATCCGTTTTTATCTACAAAACAATGAAAAAATCAGTCTAAAAACGAGAAAACCCCAAAAACAGATTTCGCATCAAGACCGTTCAGAGCTTGTTGCAATTCTAGATGCTATGTACTTCTAAAAACAGAACAAATTTGGAAGAAATCAATGTTTATTTCAATTCCAATTCACACATTGATTTTTGAGCGGTAGCTTCTTTTGAGAAAAACATTTCGAGCAAAAAATTGAGGTCAAAAAAAGAGGTTTGAGGTTCGATGTGAACTTGAGATTTGAGGTAAAATTGAGATTTGAGGTTTGAAATTCACCAGTAAAAGAAAAAAAGATAATAAGAAAGGCACTGGATTTCAAAATCATCGATAAAGAATAAAAATGTTGAAAATATCCTCCTACTGCTTCTTATACTTCCTAATCGCATCTAGATGCTCATTTGGACGAAGTTGGTTTTTGAGTCCTCCAAGGAGATTGTGTGTGGCTCGAGTAGCAGAGGCAAAGGTGGAGAGATAGGAAGATCGTTTTGCAATCGTTTTGGGGGTTCCAGAAGGTCCAGATGGTCCAGAAATCATTGTAGACTCCACAACACTCTGCACAGCTCCAGTTACCGTTTGCGCCATTCCCAGCACCCCAGATGCTCCCGAGACTCCAAGTGCTCCAAATTCTTTTCCAACTCCTTTCAAGACATCTAGGCTGTTTCTGCTTCCTTTTGCTTTCTTGTACTCTTTCATAGGTATTTTCATCAAATTCACCAACGGACTAATCGGCGCATAACTCTCCACAGCTCTCTGAATGTAATTCGCTCGATTTCCAAAATTCTGATCTTTCCATGTATCAAAAGCGTATTCTAGACATCTAGCTTCTCCCAGGAACCCATTTCGAGCGTCTATTCTCTCTAGAAGCAATGGGAGGCCTTGTAGACAGAGCAGAGAACCCAGGATCCCATGAAGTTCAGATGGAGATCGAGGGATTCGCGATTTTCCTTGGTAGTCCAAGTGGATTTTGATAGATGGGGAGAAGCAGAAGTGTTTGTAGTAGATGTTTGTTGTGTCGGAAGTGCATTTGGGAGAAGAGGATTCGGGGGAAGCGTCAAAACGATCGATTAGGATTAGGGAGTTCTGAAAATAGGGGAAATTGAAATTTTCAAAAAAAAATTTGAGCTTATTTGCTGTTGTTTTGATGTTATTAGATAGAATTTAGCACACTGATTTCAAATTTGTGTTTTATTTTTGCAAAAACGCGCTTTTTAGAAACAACTTTTTAAAAAAATAAAATTGAAAAAAAAAATTTTTTTCAGATTTTTTTTTCAATTTTTTTCCAAAAATTTTTCGAAAAAAAAAATTTTTTTTTCATAAATTTTTTAGATTTTTATCAGGATTAATAGTACACGTTTAGATCTATTTTTAACACAATTTAAATTTTCTGGAAACCAAAAATCACCGGAAACCCCTTCAAATGGGTCCTCAAAGTCTCGAAAAAGCCCAAAATCCGATGTTTGAGGTCCCATTTGAAGGAGTTCCCGGTGGTTTTCAGAAGATTCAAAAAGTGCAAAAAACACAGCTAAACTTTTACTATCAATCCTGATAAAATTCCAAAAGATTCGGAGAAAATTTTTTTTTAGCTTTTTTCAATTTTTTTTTCCAAAATTTTTTTCGAAAAAAAATTTTTTTCATGAATTTTTGAAATTTTCATTAGGATTGTTAGAACAAGGTTAGATCTATTTTCAACCCTATTTGAATTTTCCGAAAACCACCGGGAACCCCTTCAAATGGGTCCTCAAACACCCGATTTTGAGCTTTTTCGACACTTTGCACTTTGAGAGCCCAAAAGTGATTTTAGAAAGCGTTTTTAGCAAAAATCAAGTTCAGATTCTTGATCAGCGTGTTGATTTGCCCCTAATAACATCGTAAAAAGGTCATTTCACTAACCTGTTCCTCCAAAACACACTTTGCCTCCACTCTCTCCGACTCCAATCTTGCTGTCCAAGTTCTTTCCAGTCTTTCCAAGAATTCCAATGTATCCTGATCCAAATTCACCTTCATATCACTCGCGGAAACCTTCATAGATCCAGTTTTATCGTGTTCTTGATGAATGGAAAAAGTCATCAAAGGTTCGGTGCGATTTGGCTGAGCTGCGGTTGAGAACGGGTGGAGGAGCTGATTGATATTGCTGTTTTGGACTTTGTCTTGGATTTCCAGGCCTCCAAGTTGAGTGTGTAGGGTAGCTTGAAGAGGAGAAGAACTTGAGAAGGTTTTCTGGGTGATAGAGAGGTTTTGGAGCTTGAAAATGACTGCATCAGTGGTTTTGGTGAGTTCTTGATTGTTGTGGATGGCGATTCGAAGTTTGGCGAGGTCTAGATGGAAGTGGAAAGTTGGGGATTGTTCGGGACTTTGATCCTCGATTTTCCGAATCTTAGAGGGTCGGATTTCATGGTCTTCTTGCTCTTTTTGCTCCTTCTGATCCTGTTCCGCTTTCCATCCATAATTCTCATTCATAGCATCCAGAATCATTTGCTCAATGTTTCCTGGGTTCTGGATCTCTAGATTCTGGTTTTTTGGCTTTTCTAGAATCTCTAGAACCTCCTCTTTCGGATTTTTCAGATACCCCATCAATTCCTGCCCAGTGCTCATCAAAATCGCCGCTTGATCCGCGGACACTGAAACATTCACAATGTCACTTGAGCATTCGACCTTATTTTCCACTAGATCAATTTGAATAGCTCCTGTCTCCAAAATCTTGACATTTGGGACTTCTGGATGAGAGATTCTCAACTTTAATCCATCCAAAAAAGCCAGGAGACCCGGATCTGATTCCTTTTTGACAATAGTTCCATTGGTCAAAATGGCCTTTAGCTTGGTAAGGCTTTTGGGGTGGATCCAGTGATGGTGGTAGGTGAAATGAAGGTTTTCGAGGATTAGTTGGATTTCTGGAGATGTTGACGCATCAGATTCAACAGTTTCATGGTTTTTGAAACCAAAGAGATCGAGCAATTGAGCTCCCCAAAATGTCTCCGTTTTTCTATGAGGTCTCGCTTGGAATTCCGTGTTCCTCAGGAGAATTGAGATCAATTGAGGTTGAAATGGTTCAAAAGCCGTGGAAAACTTGACCACAACACCCAATAAGTCTCTCTTTGATCCAGAAACGCTTTGAATCTCCATCTTGTCCTTTGAGAAATCGGCAAAGTCCTTGCATCCAAGGACATTGGGAATAGATGAAGAAGCACTGGATCCAATGGAGAATCCTGAAGTCGTGGCGAAGAGGAAATCGGTGTTACAGCCAAGGTAGAGATTCTGGATGTTTAGAGCGACTTGGGAAGGCTCAGAAGTTGTAGAATTCTGAAAAAAAAAAAGAAGATTAGGGGGTGGACTGCTGACCTCAAAAAAGTCTCAAAAAAGCCCAAAATCGGATGTTTAAGGAGTCATTTGAAGGGGTTCCCGGTGGTTTCCAGAAGATCCGAGTAGTGGAAAAAACACAACTAAACTTCTACTATGAATCCTAATAGCTTTCTAAAAGATTCTGAGAAAAATTTTTTTTTCGATTTTTTTTGGAAAATTTTTGAAAAAAAAATTTCTGAAAAAATTTTTTTTTTCCAAAATTTTTTAGAACTTTATTGGAATTGATAGCAGAAATTCAAATCTGTTTTTAACACTATTTGAATTTCCTGAAAACCACCGGAAACCCCTTCAAATGTGTCCTCAAACATCCAATTTTAGGTCTTTTGAGGGTCCAACTTTGAGGGTCCAAAAGTAGTTTTAGGCAGAGTTTTTTGCTAAACTAAATTGCAGATTCTTAATCAGCGCGTTAAGAGCTATCTATTGACATATAAAAAATGCAAATAGACAAGGGAAAACAAGATAAAACGGACTTCCCCACACAGTTGTCTCTTCCAAATCCCAACTTACCTCTGTATCACACAAAACAGCACAGTTTTCCACAGTCAAACATGCAGAAAATGAGGGTTTTGGGCTCTGCGACCTTTCAGAGATGCCCAGTATCTTCAAGTTCTCTTGAATTTGCTCAGAAAACTTGCTAATCGTCGCTTTTATCTTCTCCAACAAGCTTCTTTTCGGGAAGTGAACTTGCATCTTTGGAATGTAGACTTTCACTTTTTTCTCTGCTGATTTCTGGGCTCCCTCCAGGAATTTTTGCATTTCTTGACAATTTCCGGGTGGTAGAATCTAAAAATCGTTTGATTTAGAGAAAAAACTGTGAAAAAACGGTACCTCAATGGATTCTCCATTCCGAGTACTATGCGACTTGACAGTTTGAGAGAAGGGGCCAGGGATCGAAGAGTTTTGGAAAATTTCTTGAGAAAATGTGGATTGGATCATTATATCCTTGTTTTGAAGGGTTTCCTGCTCCCCTGATGCAAGATCCATGTGATTTTCAGCTTTGGAACTCATCACAAAGTTCAGCTGAAGCTTCTCATCACTGTTTTCAGAGAGATGAAAGAGTTTGGTCTCTCCAATGATTCCAGACACTTCAGAAGCAAAAAGATCAATGCTGAGGGTTTCTGGATTACTGGAAAAGGTAGAGCAAAAATCCTTGAAAATGAGGGACATGTTTTCAGTGAGATTTCCGGCTCCAAACTTCAGATTCAAAAGCCAAGAAGAACAGGAGAACGTCAAGTTGACAATGGGGTTTGGAGCATTGTTGCAGGAGTCGGTGAAGCTGAAAAATGAGAAGTTTAGGTTGATATAGATCGTTTTTAGGATCTAGAACAGAAGAGAAATATAAAACAGTAGAAAAATTGCCAGTTTTTAGCAAGAAATTGATGAAAATGAAACCTCAACTCATACGCGAAGTGGCACTCAGCGGGTCTCGCCACGAAATCAGTTTTTTGCTGTTTTCTCGATTTTGAGTCGATTTTTTAAAAACTTTTTCGATGAATTCGAATAGAACAAAGAATTTGAAACCGATTGATAGTCAGCTCAACCAAAACTTTTCAATTTTCATGGAAAATTTTCAGATTTCGTGTTTTTGGCTTGTTTATCGGGAAAATCACAAAAATGAGTAGATCGCAATGAAAAACTCAAAAATTCTGGTCGAATGAACTAATTCTAGGTTTCAAATTCTGTTTTCAATCCGTTTTCATCAGAAAAAATTCAGAAAAGTTGGTCCGGAAACGGGAAAACAGCAAAAAACCGATTTCGTGGCGAGACCCGCCGAGGGCCACTTCGAGTGACCGCAGTAAAGATCCTTTTTTTTGGAACAGATCCAGGATTTTTTACTTACCTCTCCTCAATCCACTTTTCCTCCTCCCAAAACGGCTTGTTCTCTTTTATTTCCATCAGCTTCTTTTTAACCCAATCAAGATCAAAATCGGTTTCAGTGTCTCCAAGATTCACATTGATTTTCCAGTGATTTTCCAGTTCCTTGACTGTTTTTTTCAAGTCAATTGATACGTCAGAAGTCTTCAAAATAGGCTCTTTCGTTTCCTGAGCTTTTTGAACTTTCAGGATCTCCAAAGATCCTATTCCCATGTGACTAGAAATCATGGCTCCTTGCTGTTGAGTCCTTATCTTGACACCTTTCACTTCAATCAGTAAATGATCCCTTTTGTAGCCCTTTTCAGTGAAAAACAGCTTGGAATCTAGTCTCAAGAGTTCCAAAGCTTTCAGGGGACCCATGGATCCTTTAGCCAAAAGGTCCGAATCAGGAAATCCAGCAATCAAAGATGCAATCTTCAGTTTCACAGTGATAATGGGCCCTTGTGGCTCTTGTTCTGGGTTCTTATCACTATCAGATAACGCTTTCTGATAGTGAAAACTGGCCGGAATCTTTTCCTTCATTTTCCTGAAGTCTTCCTTGGTCATTTGGCGTTGTGAACTTGGATTTGAGGATCTCTGCGGAGTCAGAACCTTGACCATGCTGAAATTTTCATGTTATCAATTGGTTTTTTGCTGTTTTCTCATTTCCGGACTAACTTTTTAAAACTTTTTCTGATGAAAACGGATAGAAAAAAGAATTTGAAACCTAGAAATAGTTCATTCGATCAGAATTACTGAGTTTTTCATTGCGATTTACTCATTTTTGTAATTTTTCCGATAAACAAGTCAAAAACACGAAATCTGAAAATTTTCCATGAAAACTGAAAAGTTTTGGTTGAACTGACTATCAACCGGTTTTAAATTCTCTATTCTATCCGAATTGATTGAAAAATTTAGAAAAAAATCGGTTCAAAATCAAGAAAACAGCGAAAAACTGATTTCGTGGCGAGACCCGCTGATAGCGACTTCGCCTGACCGTCAGTTTTTTGCTGTTTTCTCGTTTTCGGACCAACTTTTTTCAATTTTTTCTGATGAAAACGGATAGAAAAAGGAATTTGAAACCTAGAATTAGTACATTCAGCCTGAATTATTGAGTTTTTCATTGCGATTTACTCATTTTTGTAATTTCTCCGATAAACAAGCCAAAAACACGAAATCTGAAAATTTTCCATGAAAACTGAAAAGTTTCGGTTGAACTGACTATCAATCGGTTTCAAATTTTCTATTCTATCCGAATTCATCACAAAAATTTGAAAAAAATAGGTTCAAAATTGAGAAAACAGCGAAAAACTTATTTCGTGTAATATGTACATACCTCTCTACAATCTTCATTTGACTCCAAGTCGCAAAAATCTTGATCTCTGGAACATTGACTTCCAGGTCCATGGTGACCTTGGCCTTTTTCTTCTTATCAATATCTTTCTCGTCTAGATTTGTACGGAAGAGACAGCGAATTGGGCCAGGGACTTCCAAGATGCTTATTGGGTCTGATGGGATATTGGGGTCCTTTTCTGGTTCCGAAGGTTCCTCGGATTTTTGGGATCCAGGTGTCACTAAAACATCTCAATTTCTCTCCAAAACCGGCTAAAAAGATAGCTTACAACTATTGTAACACGAGTAAAAAGCATCCATCGTAGAAGTGAGAAAAAGGGGTCCTGGATTCTCAGTCTCCTGACTGGAAGTGGCGGAAGAGGAGAAGATGTCGGTGAGAATGGAGACACCTAAAGTTTGAAGAGTGATAACTTGATTAGGAAGATAGGTAGCAAAAAGTTGTCAACTGATAAAATGTTCCTCAAATTGTGATGGACATTTTGTTAGTTGACAACTTTTCACTAGCTTTTATGGTTTTTGAGTTATACCTCAAAATACATAAGTCGTTTTTCCCTAGTTATCAGTTATCTCTCGCTACCTCAAGAACCATAAGAGCTATCAAGAAGTTGTCAACTAAGAAAACAACCCTTATCAAATTCCATTTTTCATCATTTACTCACCTTCAATAGTCACCATCTTGTTCCTCTCCAACTCTGCTGACTTCTCATACACAAACTTCACACGATCAACACGGAGCTCCAAAGCAGTACACACTCCAGTGTAATTTGACTCATTCTCAAATCTGACAGTGATTTTGCGGATCTCTAGCTTGAACTTGGAGCTGATAGCCTTGACAACTTCAGAGAAGAAACTGGAGACTGTGTTCGGCTCCGATGTAGATGGTTCTTGGGTCAGGGACCCAAGGACTTCCGAAGCCAAGGCGTCCTCGGAGATGCTGCGGAGGAGGGAGGTGTCTGGAAATAGGGAATGTTGGGGTTTTGGGTGATTTTGGAGGTTTTGAAAGTTTGCAACTGTTTTTGAAGCTGTCTAGGGACATTCAGGACATTTGGAAAGTCTTGAATCTGATGCACTAACTAGTTTTGAGCTAGCACAACACATGGTTCAGATGTCCAAGTTTACTCCCTGATAACTTGAAATTGATAAGAGATATCAAAAAGTTGTCAACTGATAAAATGTAGCTCTAATTAAGAACTTTGTTTTGTTAGTTGACAACTTTTTGCTATCTGTTATGGTTTTCGAGTTATCGCTCAAAATCCTAAAGCCGCTTTTTGATTACACTACTTTCTATCTAGATGCTAATAATTACCCCTGATAACTCAACACTGATAAGAGGTATCCGAAAGTTATCAACTAACAAAATGTAGTTCTGATTTTCAGCTTTGTTTTGTTAGTTGACAACTTTTCGCTACCTATTATGGTTCTTGAGTTATCGCTCTAATTGCACAAGCTGTATCTCAACTAGCCCCACCCCTTGTCTAGACCATCAAGTGTTTCTGCCCTGATAACCCATAACTGATAAGAGATATCAAAAAATGTTCAACTAAAAAAATATAGCCCTAATTCCCAGCTTCAATTTGATATGTCAATCTTTTCACTACCTACCCCCATTCTCAAGTTACACCTCAAAAACTAACCTCCACCACATTTCGCTCTCCTAAACGTCAACTGCAACTCCTCGACCAACACCTCTGTCGCCTCGCTCATCACCTTCATCCCCGGCACCAACACCTTCACCCGTCCGACATATCCATCCACCAGCTCCACCGGTCCTCGCACCTTCTCATTAACCGCCGCCACGTTAATCTCGAGGCCGCGCAGCTCAAGGAAGCCTTCGGTGAGCTTGAGGAACATCTGTTCCGGGGAGATGCGCGTGGTGAGGTACTCACCAAAGTAGCGATGGAGCAGTTGTTTGAGAGCCCATTCTTGGGGCCCTAGGGTCATTACTGAAATGGGAATGGATTGGGGAGAGAATGGAGGGAAAATGGGAAGAAAATGAGCTGAGAAAGAGCGAACGAAAAAGAGCAAAAACCGACTAAAAACCGCAAAAAATCATGGTTTTTGACTTGAAAGCCGCTGAAATTGAGCAATTTCGAGCTTGAAAACGATAGAAAAGCGTGATTTCTAGCTGGAAAACCATGGAAAATTCCTGTTTTTAACCAAAAATCTATGTCAAACAGCTCGAAAACCATCACTTTTCGATGTGACAGTGCTAATCTCAACAGAAAAACATCGAAAATCAACCAAATTCAGAAATTCTGGGCCGGAAAACCATGAGAAAAGGTGTTTTTCGCTACGAAAATCATGAAAAACCATAATTTTCAGCTAGAAATTGATGCCTAACACCTCAAAAACCACAATTTTTTGAGGTGACAGTGCTAAAATCAACAGAAAAATCTCGAAAGTCGCCGAAAAATAGGCATTCTGACCCAAAAAACTGCGAAAACAGGTCATTTTCCCATAGAAAACCATGCGAAATCACTGTTTTCAGTAAAAAACCGATGTCAAACACCTCAAAAACTATCAAAATCGTACAAATTCAGCAATTTTGAGTCTAAAACCCGCGTAAACATGTCTTTTTCACCTCGGAAACGATGAAAAATCACTGTTTTTAGCCAAAAATTGATGTCAAACACCTCAAAAACAGCAATTTTGACCACAAAAATCGAGAAATTGGGTCTTTTCCGCCGCGAAAACCATGAAAAATCACTGTTTTTAGCCAAAAATTGATGTCAAGCATCTCAAAAACCGTTAGAATCACTGCAAACAGCACGAAAATCGCTCTAAAACTGTCAATTTGACCCTAAAAACTATGAAAAATCACTCTTTTCAGTCAAAAATCGTCAAAAATCGCCAAAAATCGCTCAAAAACACCATGTCCTACGCACTATCAAAAATCGACAAAACATAACGCAAACACACGCCGTCTTTTCTCGCCGCAATGCACACCGAAGCCCTCTGAAATGTGTCCTTCTCGGCTGGCCGAAGAGAAGGAAGGGCAGGAGACGCAGACAAGTCTGCGTCTCGCCAATTAGCGACGTGTCTCGTTGGTTTCTATGCAAAGCAGTGCAGCGTGAACGGTCTGAGGAAAGAGAAGGGGGGGGGGGTCTATGTGTCGTCAGGTGATGATGGGAATGGATTCTGATCGAGAGGGACAAAGGGAAAGAGAGGAGTAACTGTGCTCCAGGGACAAAGACAGAAGAGAGGGAGATTTGAGTAGAGTATTGACAAAAAGAGGGATCCAAACAAAAGGCAGAAAGATTGACAGTTTTTAGCTTGAAATTGATGAAAATGTAACCTGTTGCCAATTCTAGCTTGTTGTCTACTATTACAAAACATAACTTTACAATGAATCTTTTTGACGAATTTGGAACGACTTTTCATGAGTAACAAGCTACGATTTGTGTTTTTAGTAGAGAGCCATTTCATCGTTTTTTTGACCTCACACCCGTTTTTGAAAAGTGAACTCTGAACTGCAATCAGATAACATGAAATTGGAGTCAGGGTCTGAAACAGGGCGCTTTTCTTCAATGAGGAAGGTCAATTTTAGAATGAGCAAGAGTGTTTTTGGACTGATAAGAGTTGAGGAAATGAGGGGAACTACATGGTGGCTGCTAAGTATACAACGCTACGTTTGGTGTCATAACTTTTGAACCAGGACTCCAATCAAGACGTTTGATATTGGAAAATGTTTCTGAACAATTTGTGATCACAAAAATACCAAACAATCATTCGAAACGTGTTTAGCCTTGACGACAGACCCGATTTCGCGACCTCAAAAAAAGGCCTGTGCGCCGCGCCTCCGTTCTCAGAAATCCTTGTATATCTCGGCGGAGAAAAATTTTGAAGCTTTGAAACTTTGTACGCAAAATCTTGGATATATTTACTACAAAAACTTAGTATTTCACAAAATTTGAAAAGAAATTCTAAGCGCTCAAATAAGGGCATGAAATTGCTCGTTCTAAAAAAGTCTCTAAAAATGGGTTTTTGCAGTTTTCGGGGGCCAGAAACTGATAGGTTCCAGTTATCTGGCAAACCCAAAGTGATTGTTTTCTTGTAGTTCATGTCAAAACAAGGTTGTAGACAAAAAATCACATCTCTAGGATAATTTCTGTGGCTGCTACACTGCTCCAAACTTTTGCAAAATGAGCCGCGGCGCACATGCCTTTTTTTGAGGTTGCGGAAATGGGCTTGTCGTCAAGGCTAAACACGTTTCAAATGATTGTTTAGTATCATTGTGATAAAAAATTATTCAGAAACATTTTCCGATATCAAACGTCTTGATTGGAGTCGTGGTTCAAAAGTTATGACACCAAACGTAACGTTGTATACTTATCAGCCACCCTGTAGAGATTTTTGAATTGATAAGAATTTCTAGATCAAGGAGCCTAAAAAACGACGCTAAGCGTCCTTATCGAACAGTACAAAACAAAAAGCACATTTCTTAACATTAGATTTCACAAATTTATGATAATTTTCAATCTAAAATTTTTGAAGCATTGGAGTTGTTTCTCAATCATTCTCGTGACTTTTCAGTTTCTTGGTTGACGGATCTCCTCTTGGTTGGAATACCGACAATCTCGACTTCTTGGTGGCGACTCTGTTGACGGTTGTTTTGAAGATTGCTGATCCTTCTTCAAATCGGAATTCTGCGGCCAACTGTTTGTGACATCTTGGTTCCGGCATTGTCGATTCGAATGGAATGTATACTGTTCTGCAGTGGGTCTTCTGATGGCATGACAATCTGAGCTCTGGTTCCATTATCGTCTTGATCTTGTACCGGTTGTAGCGAATTATTGTGCTCCACTGAAAAATTAAAACATTTGAAAGAGAATGAAACAGTTTTTGTCTTGACAAACTCACATTGTTTCAACACAAAACCAATTGTTATGCAGGCCGTCCAAAGTTACGAACTGATGTCTTGATTTAGCAGAATAAGGGGTTCCGTTTTAGCATGTAATCAATGTGAATTTTGGGTACCGAATCCAGAAACCAGAAACCAGAACTCGCTTGCAGAATACGGTAGCAAAATCAAAGCAAAAAAAACAGAAAAACAATAAGAACTTTTGAAAGATCGAAGGCACAGCATTCACCAGAACGCTCAAGAATGGAATGACTAGAACCACTTGGCAACGGGTATTTATACTGCTTATCTTATCTGGAAAACGATTAGATAGTCTGAAAGGGCGGGTCGGGATTGTAGATCTTATCGTTCTCCCCAATCAGACAAAGGGTGGTCTAGCGGTCTAGGGGACACAAAGAGTTGATTTAGGGGTTTAGGGGGATAATTAGGAGACACAAAGAGCACTGCCTTCTTTGATCTTGTAGCTGCCAAAAAACTTGGTCAAATTGAGAAAGAGCATTACTTTTTTTGGACTGATGTTGAGTTGAGTTTAGGAAAAGATAAACATTGTTGGATTTGAACCCAAAGACCTAAAGTACCGCTCTTTGAAAGTTTTTCTATTGAACAGTACAAAGTGAAAAACACAGAGCTCCTTGTACTTTGCATGGAGGTCTGCTGTGGAGCACGGACCTGATTGCTAAGACTGAAATGCAAGAACGAACACAGAATATATATTCAGTCAGAGTTTATTGTATGGGATGAACAAAGTGAATTCAATTATAAAAACTGGTGCCGAGAGGGAACGACATTGGTTTGATGCCCTTGTTGGTTCCGCTGACCATGGTTCCGGTGTTTTTGATGAAACTGATTTGACGTTGATGAACGCAAACGAGGTACCATCGGATCCTGTATGGAAGCCACATTCCTCGGCGCCTTGGTGAGCTTTGTAGGGCAGCAGGGACGTCACCTTGGATATCTCCTTCGGGTAGATTCGGGAGTGAATCTGTTCTGTTCCGTGTAGAGCCTATTGAACCGGTAAACGTTTTGAAGGACGTTTGTGCTCGTTCCGGATTGCTTTGGAACATCCGTTGGAGATCAGAGATGGTTGTGGCGACAGAGATGTCTGCTTCCGGTGAGTACGACCTTGGTCAGTTGAGGAAGGGCGCAGAGAACAGCCAAGAGCTCGTCCACGATCAGGATCTTTGCTTCGCGCAACGTCTACATCTTCCGGTACCGCAGGAGGAGAGTCGTGGTTATCCCGATGATTTTGGGTTTGAAGACTTCGAGGAAGCGTTTCGTGGCTGAATGTGTGAGCTCCTTGATCAGTTCCGCAACGTCTGCGATCTCATCAGCGAATTTGTCGATTCTGGAAAATTGTACATTGGAGAACCGGGCTTGTATTGTACGCTATCTTACCGTTTTTTTTTCATTTTGCACTGCTCCAAAAAACCATTGCCAAAATCGAAGAAGAATCAAAAAAAACAATAAGAACTTTAGAAAGATCGGAGGCACAGCATTCACCAGAACGCTCAAGGAATGGAATGACTAGAACCACTGGGCAACGGGTATTTATACTGCTTATCTTATCTGGAAAACGATTAGATAGTCTGAAAGGGCGGGTCGGGTTGTATATCTTATCGTTCGTCCAATCAAACAAAAGGTGGTCTAGCGGTCTAGCAGACACAAAGAGCAGGTATTGGGGTTTTAGGGGACCAATTAGAAGACATAAAGAACACTGATTGCTCATAAAGAGGTGCTGAATCAGAATTTGCCGTTAACTCGTGAGCTAACAAGAAACAGCCGTAAAATGAAGAGGAATATAACCAAGACATGTAATCTGTGGATGTTTCGTAGTAAATAGGGTGTCAACTGGTTATTTTAGACTGTAAGTGTCCTGAAATGAGCATGTATACTCATAAAGAGGTGCTGAATCAGAATTTGCCGTTCATTCGTGAGCTAACAAGAAATAGCCGTAAAATGAAGAAGAGTGTGGACAAAATGAAAATCGCGATTGGGAATCTTGAGAAACTTGAATAAATCATTGAAAACCTGCAAACATAGAGAAAAAAAGATTCTCCCCGGCCGGGAATTGAATCCGGGTCTCGCATGTGACAGACGCGGATACTCACCACTATACTACCGAGGACACGGCGACACGGGCGCCAGAGGGCCGTAGAGAGCGCGCAGTTTGCAGGGGTTTCGGGTCCTGAATCATTATGCAAGTCATACTTTTTCCTTGGTTTCCATGACCACCAGAAGGCTCTCTATCGTAAATCACTCAAATCCCAGACACATTTCCTTTTTGACAGGATTTCATCAAATGTACTGCAAAAAGGTGCTTCAGACTTGTCACTTTGTACTAAACTTAAGATGCGTTATCTGAGAAACCCGGAATTGGCTTGGCACAAGCGCCGAAAGTTTTTCCGATCTGG
>LR537650.1:38322-74811 GCA_900883565.2 Caenorhabditis panamensis
AAAACTTTCGGCGCTTGTGCCAAGCCTCTTCACAAAAAGTCCAGGTTTCTCAGATAATGCATCTTAAGCTTTTGACATGTTCAAGTGTGCAAAAGGAGAAAAGCGTGGCTTGTGGAGCTGTACGAATTCTAGAGCGTCATTTTTTATCCAGTTAGTCGACTTTTTGAGCTGCCTGGTGGCAGCTGGTTTGCTGATATTTTTGAAGTTGGTATGTATATTTCTTCTCTATAGTGCCCTGAAAATACTGCCTATTGTCAAGCAAAATGGGGAGTTTTGATTCATCGATCACATCAGACGTTACCTCGCCGTTAGAAGTACTAAAAGTGTAAGTGAATAGCAAATTATGAAGAAAAAGACGTTGAAATTTTGTTTTAGAGCCAATATACGTGTTAACCGATGCAAAAACATCTACCTCCAGCGATTAATCAACGGCAAAGACAAATGGAAATTACTAGTGATGTTGAAGGCTTGTAAGATATTTGATGTAGGTTCTTTGAGATCTAGACTCTTATTGTAAGCCCTCTCCTTTTCAGTTCTTTCTGCTGTTCCAGGAATTCATAAACATTATGGACTACTGAAGAGGCTGTTTATGAGAATCCAATAGATCCAATGTGTTGCGTTCATTGGAACCAATGCTTTTTCGAATAAATCATTCTCATCCTTATCAACAAGAGTTTTTTAATCCAAAAACCCTCACTTCCCCTGAATTCTAGCATCTTCCTTCAACAAAATGTTAGAGTTATCCAGCTCAATCACACGATCCTGATGAGTTCTCCCATCTCTTATCAGTGGATACCTATGGGTTTTTCATTTCCAGAACAGGAGTCTTCAACCTTTGACTCGATTTCTGTTTTTCCTCCCAAAACATATGTCCAGATACCAGAATAAGAGTCGGCAGATCAAAAATTGAGGGCGAATGGTCAGAACTTAAAGGCGCACGCTAGATTTTGTCGTTGAGCCTTGCCACGATCTACCGTAATCTAGTTTTCAGTGAAATTTGAGTTTTCTAATTGACAAATGCTGGTTTCTCGTGAAATTTGTCTAAAAGCGAGGGAACTACAGATTTTCAAAAGTAAACCTAGATGCTAGAAGAACAGAACGTCGGATTCAACGCCTCCGTATCACTTATATCAACTAGAGACTCACTAAGGTCATTCTAGACATCAACTTTTGCCCACGAGGGATCCACAAGTTCCTCGGGCTCTAAAATACTAGGACCTACTGGGAAACGAGCAGATTTCACCCCGATTCTGCGCTCTTTCTCTGTAATTTTCAGGATTTTCAACAAAAACAGTGGGGATACTGGAGATGTACAGTATCGAGTTTATCCGGGACCCAAAAGCACCCGAAAAGATCGTCGGCGGAAAATGAAAACTTCCGTCATGCCTGAAATCAATCAGAAGTTTTCATCTCCACCAACGAGAGCGCATTCGGGACCCGGGATGCCTGAAATAGGGAAGAAAAAGCGCAATCGGCGACAAGAAACATAAGAAATGCAAGAAAAATAGAAAAGAAATATGATTTGATCTTGATGTCGCACTTGGGGATGACGAAGATGACGATCCATGGCCACATCCTTCGATCAGAGCATTGGAAGCCATTCTTGAGTTGACGAGACGAGCCGTCGCAGCGGTGGCTTCATCGAGGGTCGGACGAGTTGGCGTTGCCCGGTGACGAGTCGAGTCGGTGGAAGAGTGTAGGCTGAAAAAAGGAAAAACTTAGAAAAATTCACGATTTGAGCGGCAAAACAGAACAAACTAGCCATTTTTGGACCCAAAACTCACCTTACAGTCTTCCCGGCGATCCATTCGCGCTTCTTTCCATCGGCGTTCGGCTTCGGCGACATGGCGACGTGTAGACGGGGCGACGAACGTCGAGTTCAATGGCTCCAGATGTTGTAGTGATGCGAGTGAAAGCAGCAAATAGGGCGGTGAACAGCACAATGCTCTTCTATGAGCTCCAGACGAACTGACAACCAGCGATTGATAAGGTAGTTGAGGTAGCGGCACTGGACACGTGTTTGTCGACTTTGCTCTCAAACAGCTTGCAGAACCGATCTCCGAAGTTGTAAGCACGGACGGTGATCCTTGGATAGATTCCGACAAGTGAATCGGCAAGTGGGCGATTTCATGATGACAATGGCTTCCGAGGTCACTCCGGTGTCGGGATAGACTTGCTTCAGCGCTTGGTAGATGTAGATGGGTCCTTGGCTCCTTTGGCTCCGGCTTTGGTGGTGTGGTGACTAGTGAACGAGCCGGTGGAAGAGTGGAGGCTGAAAAGAGAGAAAATTTAGAAAAAGACACAATTTCAGCGGCAAAAGAGACCGAACTAGCCATTTTGGACTAGCGCTCACCTGACAGTCCTTCCGACGATTCGTTCCCGATTCTTTCCATCGGCGTTCGGCGACATGAGTGGACGGGTCGACGAACGGCTTTGGGTTGACGAGACGAGATTCGTACAAGTGTCCCTTGTCAAGATGCTCCAGATTAGCTTGCCTCAGCGACTTTCAAATGTCCTCTTCCGAGTGTTTCCAACAACAATACAAGAACCCGTACGATGATGGTCAGATTAGAGCGCGAATTGTGCAGTCCGACAAGGTTGATTCCATTGAAAATGCTCCACATCGAGAATGTTCTTGGTTAGAAATCCTTCGAGGCGATAAGCATGGTCTTCACAGGCGTCCGATCACGTTGCGATGTCCGACAATGTCGAGCCAGGCGAACGCAAATCCGGGCATTCGGCGGGGTTGCAGGGCGAAGAACGTCTGTCCGAAGGCTTCCAGAATGCTCCAGGCGATCGGTTCGAGCAGTTTGAGCGGGTCTGGTCCGGCTATCTCGTTGAACAGACTGAATAACAGACGGTGGTAGGGCATCGCGTTGAAGACTTGCTTGCGGATCTCGTGGTCTATGTGCAGGACGCCGACGATGATGTTGAGGAGCTGGAAATTGGAAATGAGATGGTTAGAACTTCAGAATCAGAAAATCTAGGGGTCTAAGATCTTCTAAACATCTGAATCGAGGAAATTTGAAAATTTAGAGGCACAGAAAACGTTCAGAAGTCATTGCTCATTACAAAAAATGAGTCTAAATTTCAAATTTCGAGTCTTCTGAAGTTCCAGAAGGCTTCAGAAGTTCAAAATATGTCGTTCAGGCTTCAGAATCTATTCAGAAACTCCGATTTGTCAATTTCAAGATAGTTTTGAGCTCTAAAACCCCGAAGCTACTAATTTTCCCCATTTAAAACCAAAACCCTCACCTTCTTTGAGCAAATTGATCTCATTCTGCGACTTCCATTATCCGAATGACGAATCATCAACGCCATCGACTTCACGAAAGCATCCAGCGTGTAGTAGCAACGATGTCTGACCAGTGTCGTCGGGATTCCATTGGTCATCTGTTCCGACTTCACCGAGATGTCGACGCAGTTCTCGACGGACAAGCGGTGGCGAGCACTCCTTGTTCGTGCATCAACTGAATCATCTGAGCTAGCGATTCCTGTGGGCTACGCTGTCCGGTTGGCGAGTAGCACAGTCCGATCCATTCCCGCATGATAATCTTCACCTTCGACGTCATCTCCTGATCATCATTTCCTCGTTGAGCCATCGCATCGGCGGCAGCTGGCGGTATTGGAGCAGCTTCCATCGGGAGAGCCACTTGCTGCTGCTGTTGATGGACCGGATGGGCACCTGCACCATTGCTTGAAGTTGGTGGAGCTTCGTGAGTTGATCGCAAGTCAACGGGAACTTCTCCTTGAGGAATTGTATCCGTCCAAAGTCTCCGCCTCCTATGCTTCTGACAAACTTCTGCGCGAACAGCACAGCTTCCATGTTTCCTCCGTTATCCATAGATCCAGCGAGATGTTGACCCCAGAGCACCGATTGAAGGAGATTCTGCTTGAACAATATCTCTATTCCCTCCATATTCCACTTGTAGTCCGATCGGATCTGCATGATCGCTGTTGTTATGCGTCTTGAGAGCTCGACAAGCGGGAAGTAGTTTTGCAAAAGGCGCATGAGTCCTATGAAGAGATCCCTGAGTCGACGAGCCCACTCCACATCGAGAATGTTTTTGGTTGGAACTCCTTCGAGGCGATAAGCATGAAGACGATGTTCCGTGCTCCGAGTGACCAAAGCCATCAAATGGGTGCCATCCCTCGAGTTTATCACCTGCTGCATCATCTCACGCATCAATCACTCCGTCTGGAACGCCGAGTTGCTCAAATGTGGCTGCGTCGTCTGACCCACTTCCTTGATTATCACTTGCAACTGCTGGCTCACAAACTCCTTCTCCTTCGTCTGCATCGGAGTCGGCGTCTGACTTCCAGAAGACTGCTCCAATCCTGGAACATCATCGGTTCCGGCGTTGACCTTGAATCCACAGATCCGAGAGCTGAACTGTTCGTAGATGCTCATGAACGACTTGTCAATGGGTCCAGGAACAGTGGCATCGGCTTTTGAAAGTTGAGAATGAATCGCCGCAGCAGCCTCATCTTGATATCCATCATCATTCTTCGCCGAGATCCTCTTCTCAATCTTCTGGGTGGCCTTCTCGCAGTCGGTTTTCACAATGAAGTTGGTCGACAGCTCCACATTGCTCTGGGTTATGGTGGAGGATGCTTCCTTCATTTCAGGGGTTCCTCCAGTTGAGCAGAGGGAGTTGGAGAAGGCTCGGCATGCATCGTATAGGCAAGGGGGTCTCTGCAGGTGATCATGGTCATTCCAGCGGTCATTGAGCGCATCTGGAACACGGAAAAGTTAAAATTTGGAGTTTGGGACGTCAAGATGACACCGATGGCTTCTACCTAGGTGTAACCACTCCTAGAGCTCAGAATCTAAAGCTCCCATCCAAGAAAGAACTCACCATATGGAACGAAGCGCTTCTCATGTTCAAATCCTCTGGATCCATGGCTCAGTGACCGTCATCGCAATCTTCAAGGCTCTCTCAGCGTCAGGACCTATCAGTTCCTTGAACGCGTGGATCATAGCGGGACGAACAAGGTGTGGATGAAGTTGGAAGAGCGGATAGATTCCAAAAGCTTCAGGTTGGCTCGTTCCAGTGACTTTCAAATGTCCTCTTCCGAGTGTTCCTAGGACAATACAAGATCATGTGCGATGATGATCAGGTCGGAGCGCAAATCGAGCAGTCCAATATCGGAAAGGTTGATTTCATCGACAATAATCTGTCCCTCAGCAGCTTCAAAGATGCGCAAGAGCGACAAAGTCACAGAAGGCTTTCCGGCTCCGTCGCGTCCAACGATTCCAACATTTTCGGTGGTCTGACGGACGGCAAGTTGAGCACAGTGGTGATGTTCATCCAGGATCGGAACACGACTCTTGTGAAGGATAGGACGAGCGAGATAGACCAGTAGGAGTTGTCCGACGCTAAAAAACAAGAGTTGAACTTTGCTCTACACTCTGTAATATCTACCTGCTGCTGTTTCCTCCTTTGATGATCAAGTAGTCGATCCTTTCCAAGTGTCCCTCGTCAAACTTCTTCAGGTTGGCTTCCTCCGTGCATCGAACCAACGACTTCAAAAGCATCAGATAGTGGGGAGGGTGAAGACGAGCCGAAGAGTCCTCTGGAGATGTTGCTGGAGTTGGAGCGATGGTGCAGAAGATTCTGAAGATCAAACTATGAATGAGTCTTAAAGGGAGATTCAAACTCTGTGTATCTGCGGTCCCTGATGCTCGCCGACTCGTTGTGCTCGCACTGCTCCAAATGGCCGACGATTGCTGATTCTCGCCGACGATGATGTAGATGTACTGGGGATGCGGATTCAGGTGACGCTGTCCGACACTAAAAACACGAATTAATCCTTGCTCGACACTCTGTAATATGTACCTGATGCTGTCTCCTCCTTCGATGATCGAGTAGTCATTTCCAAGTGTCCCTCGGCGAACTTCTTCAGCATGGCTTCCTCCGTGAATCGAACCAATGACTTCGGATCCATCACAACGCGGGGAAGGTGAAGACGAGCAATGACGTTGGAGATGTTGCTGGAGTCGATGCGGTGATGCAGAAGTTTCTAAATGCCAAACTATGAAGGAGTTTCGAACTCGGGAGTTTCAAACTCTGTGAAACTGCGGTCCCTGAAGCTCGCCGACTCCTTGTGCTCTCCCTGATCCGAACGGTTGATCCTTGGTGCTCGGTGGCGACGATGCAGATGTACTGGAGACGTGAATTCAAGTGACGTTGTCCGACACTGAAAACACGAGTTCATCCTTGCTCGACATTCTGTAATATCTACCTGATGACATCTCCTCCTCCGATGATCAAGTACTCGAGGATTTCCAAGTGACCCTCGGCGAACTTCTTCAGGTTGACTTGCTCCGTGCATCGAACCAACGACGTTGGAAGCTTCAGATCGATTGGGGAGAGTGGAGACGAGCCGAAGAGTCCTCTGGAGTTGGCACTGGAGACGTTGCTGGGGTCGGAGCGATGGTGCAGAAGATTCTGAAAACCAGATTATGAAAGAGCCTTGAACTTGGGAATTCAAACTCTGTGTATCTGCGGTCCCTGATGCTCGCCGATTCGTTGTGCTCGCACTGCTCCAAATGGCCGCCGATGATGTAGATGTACTGGGGATGTGGATTCAGATGACGCTGTGCGACACTAAAAACACGAGTTGATCCTTACTCGGCACTCTGCAATATGTACCTGATGATGTCTCCTCCTTCGATGATCAAGTAGTCGAGCATTTGCAAGTGTCCCTCGTCGAACTTCTTCATGTTGGCTGCTTCGTGCTTCGAACCAATGACTTCGGAACCATGAGATCGCGGGGAAGGTGAAGATGAGCCATGACGACGTAGATGTTCCTGGGGCCGATGCGACGGTCCAGAAGATTCTAAATTCCAGACTATGAAAGAGTTTTGAACATTGGAAGTTCAAACTGTGTCTCTGCTCGATCCCTGATGCTTCCTGGTGCTCGCCGACGATGTTGTAGTCGTACTGGTGCTGTGGTTCGGACGGTGTGCAGGAGTCGATTCTGGAATTTTACTGGGGAAGTGTGGTATCTGCTCAGTCAATTTCCCAGGTCCTAAACTACTCCTAATCTAATTTGAATCCTCACACGCCCCCTAACCTCTCATCCTCAACTCTAATCAGGTCGTTTCATGGTGGCGCGTACCCAATAGGACCATTATATCAGAGTCTAGAGATTGTTAGGGCAGGATCTAACCTATGTCTCTCCACTACCCATATGCTAAGGACCTCGGATCATCGCTCGGTTTTAAGAACAGTGAAACTATCCGTAGAGAGTACGCCCGTCCCGCGCCCCCGAAGAGGCATCACTCCAAGAACCCCGAAGGGAACTGGCTCGTGACCTACGTTGGTACTAAGCGGGTGAGTGGAGAGGGGGATCGAGAGTAATAAGGGATTCACAAGAAGCCTCGTGATTCCCAGGGGCCAAGTAAGGGGTCCTAACAGTCATCTTCCTAAGCCTAACCACCTAGAAACCCATATTTCAACACTCGCCTGGCAGATTTCTCGGCTCCTTTGCAGTTGCTTCTCGTTGGCATCTTTTGTGGTGAGCGAGATGTTGTTGACGAGCGATCGAGGACACTCCGGTGTCGGGATGGACTTGCTTCAGCGCATGGTAGATGTAGATGGAATGTTGGCTCCGGATTTGGTGGTGTGGTGACGATTGAACCAGTCGGTGGAAGAGTGGAGGCTGAAAAGAGGGAAAACTTAGAAAAAGACACAATTTGAGCGGCAAAAGAGACCAAACTAGCCATTTTTGAACCCAACACTCACCTGATAGTCTTCCCGGCGATCCGTTCGCGCTTCTTTTCATCGGTGTTCGGCTTCGGCGACATGGCGACATGGGTGAACGGGGCGACGAACGGCTTTGGGTTGACGAGACGAGATTTCGCAGCGATGGCTTCGTCGAGGATCATGTTTAGAGTTCGTTGATCAGATAGTCGAGCTTTTTCTTGGTAATCTGACGGACGGCACAGTCGAGCACAGTGGTGATGTTCAAAGCGTAGGAGACCGATAGTCCGATGGCTCCAGAATTCTTGAGTTGGCGAGGCGAGACGGGACGTCGCAGTGGTGGCTTCGTCGAGGATCAGAACACGAGTCTTGTAGAGGAGAGAACGGGCGAGACAGACCAGTTAGCGTTATCCGACACTGAAAACACGAGTTGCACTTCAGTTGACACTCTGTAATATGTACCTGATGATGTATCCTCCTTCGGTGATCCAGTAATCGTGCTTTCCCAAGTGTCCCTCGGCAAACTTCTTGCTCCGCGCATCGAACCAACGAATCCGGAAGCTTCAGATCGAGTGGGGAAAGTGGAGACGAGTCGAAGAGTCCTCCGGAGTTGGCACTGGAGTCGGAGCGATGATGCAGGGGATTCTAAATACGCAACATTGAGAAAAAGTGACCGAAACACAGAGAATAAGCAAAGGAGCGACGAAAAAGAAACGAATGAGAGCGAATGAGAGATCAGCGAAACAGAATGAGACGAATTGGCGCGTGCGCCGTTGCGTAGATCAAAATGAACGGGGCGCTCGGCGCAGAAAGCAAGTCGAAAAACAACAGTTTCAAACGCGAAATTGTGAAGAATTTACCAGAAACTCCGGAAAACTGACAGAAAAAGTGGGGGAAGAAAGAAAATTGACTCTTTTTTGACTTTCTTGTTGAATTTTTTCAAATTTTGATGAATTCGGTTGTTTTCGAGAGGAAAAAAAGCCAGAAAACAATCGATTCGACCGGGAAATCGTCAAAAATCTTCGAGAATCGAGAAAACAGTCGAAATAGCGGTCAAATTTTGAAAAAAAGTGAAGAAAGAGAGGAAAATGAGCGAAACGACGGGTATTTATAGTGCGGAGGGGCGGAGTCGGCTCTAGAAATCAAAATTTGGCGCAAGAAATGAAGATCAAAATGAGAAATCGGCAGCCGGCGCAAAAATGCCGGCGAGAAACGAATCAAAACTTAAAGGCGCACGCTTCATTTTGTCCACGGGTCTCGCCACGATCTACCGTAATCAAGTGATTTTTGGGAAACTTGAGTTTTATAATTGGAAAATGATGGGTTTTCGGTTGAATTCGACTGAAATCTCGGAGAATTACTAATTTAAACGTCAAAAAGGGACATTGCGAGCGTCGGCGAGTCAGAATAGTTCAAAAATAACAGAAAACGTGGAGAAAATGACAATTTTCTGGTTTTCGTGCGGAATCTACTTGAATTTTGAGAATTTTGATAGTTTTCGAAAGAGAAAGAAAGCAGAAAACAGCAATTTTTAACAGGAAATTGTGAAAAACCTTCTGGGAACTCCGAAAAACTGAAACTGTCAGAAAAAGTGGAGCGCTCCAGAGATAGAACGAAAATTGGCTTTTTTTTGGTTTTTTTTGTGAAATTCACATGAATTTTGGGAAATTTGGTTGCTTTAAAAGAAAAAGATGTTGAAAAACTACAATTTCGACCGAACAATTTACCAAAATTCAACAAAAAACTTTGAAAATCGAGAGAAAAGTCGGCAGAGACTGCCGAATTTCGAAAAAATGCAGAAAGAGAGGAAAATGAGCGAAACGACGGGTATTTATAGTGCGGAGGGGCGGAGTCAGCTCTAGAAATCAAAATTTGCCGCTAGAAGTAGAGATCAGAAAAAGAAAACGAAAGAAAAAATGCCGGCGAGAAGTGATCAAAACTTAAAGGCGCACGCTCCATTTTGTCAACGGGTCTCGCCACGATCTACCGTAATCCGGCGCTTTTTTAGCGAAATTTGAGTTTTAGAATTGGAAAATGATGGGTTTTTGGTTAAATTCGACTGAAATCTCGGAGAATTGCATATTTAAACGTCAAAAAGGGACATTGCGAGCGTCGGCGAGTCGGAATAGTCTAATCTGACAGAAAAGTGGAGAAAATGACAATTTTTTGGTTTTCGTGTGAAATTTACTTGAAGTTTTGAGATTTTGATCGTGTTCGAATAAGAAAGAAGTCAGTAAACAGCAATTTCAAACAATAAATTGTTGAAAATCTACTAGAAACTCCGGAAAACAGACTGAAAAAGTGGAGATAGAACGAAAAATGATTTTTTTTGGTTTTCTTGTTGAATTTTTTTGAATTTTGATGAATTCGGTTGGATTCGAGAGAGAAAAAGTTAGAAAACAATCAATTCGAACGGGAAATTGTTAAAAATCTATCAGGAATCTTTGAAAATCGAGAAAACAGTCGAAATAGCGGTCAATTTTTTTTGAAAAAGTGAAGAAAGAGAGGAAAATGAGCGAAACAACGGGTATTTATAGTGCGAAGGGGCGGAGTGTGCTCTAGAAATCGAAATTTAGCGCGAGAAACAGAGATCAGCATGTGAAAACGAAAGAAAAAATGCCGAGAAGCGATTCAAAATTTAAAGGCGCACGCTCGATTTTGTCAACGGGTCTCGCCACGATCTACCGTAATCTGGCATTTTTTGCTAAATTTGAGTTTTATAACTGAAAATTGATGGGTTTCTGGTGAAAATAGGCTGAAATCGAGAGAAATTACCAATTAAAACGTCAGAAAAAGACATTGTGAGCGTCGGCGAGTTATAAAAGTTTAAACTGACAGAAAAAAAAAGAAGAAATGACAAATTTTTGGTTTTCGACGAAAACTTTTCGTTTTGAATTTACTTGAATTTTGGTTGTTTTCGAAAGAGAAAGAAGCCAGAAAACAGCAAATTTGAATTGGAAATTGTTGAAAATCTACTAGAATTCAAAATTTGGCGCAAGAAATGAAGATCAAAAAGAGAAATCGGCAGCCGGCGCAAAAATGCCGGCGAGAAGTTGATTAAAATTTAAAGGCGCACGCTCGATTTTGTCAACGGGTCTCGCCACGATCTACCGTAATCCAGCGCATTTTTGCGAAATTTGATTTTTATAACTGAAAATTGATGCGTTTCTGGTTAAGATCGACTGAAATCATGGAAAATTAGCAATAAGAACGTCAGAAAAAGACATTGCGAGCGTCGGCGAGTCAGAAAAGTTCAAACTGGGTGTCCTGAAATGAGCATGTTTACTCATAAAGAGGTGCTGAATCAGAATTTGCACTTAACTCGTGAGCTAACAAGAAATAGCCGTAAAATGAAAAGGAATATAACCAAGGCATGTAATCTGTGGATGTTTCATAGTAAATAGGGTGTCAACTGGTTGTTTTAGACTGTACGTGTCTTGAAATGAGCATGTGTACTCAGAAAGAGGTGCAGAATCAGAATTTGCCGTTCATACTTGAGCTAACAAGAAAGAGCCGTAAAATGAAGAGGAATATAACCAATGCATGTAATCTGTGGATGTTTCATAGCTTTTTTGTTGAGAAGTGAACTGTGAACTGCAATCAGATTACATAACATTGGAATCGGGGTCATCTCTCTATTTTCTGACTACATACAAGCTCTAGATCCCTCTTTTTAGGAACATAGCCAGTTTTCCATTTCAAACACGTACACGTTTTCATAAAATTCAAAATTTTATGCAGAGATTACAGTGAACTCTGAGAACAAGCCTTCGGGTGATTCAGCATTAAAAATTACAAATCAATACACATTGTCTAGTTGAAGAAAATCCAGAAATAGGACATGCTTTTTGCGTTGTTCATTGGATATGGCGGCATTGACAATATGAACCTTATGATCGTTGCCAGATGCAGTCATGATGGCGATGCAATAATAATTGATTCAAAAACCAAATGATTCCTTCTGAAACTCGTTTTCATCACAGGAAAACTCATCAGAAGTAAGTTACCGTGGTATCTCTCGTTCTGCAAGTCTAGTGAACGTTCACAAAATAAACCTGATGATCTTTTCCAGACGTTGGAATACAGCTCTTGAGAACAGTCATAATTGCGATACAAAAGTCTGAAACTCGTTTTTATCACAAAAAAATTAGTAAAAAGTAAGTTACCGTGATCATTTGACTCCCATTAAACCGGTGCACCAAACGATTGTCATGGTCAGTTTCAATCTTCCAGATTACATAGAAATACAGAAATACAATTAAAAAAACAAGAGTACTTCAGTGAAATCGATACACAATCTCCATCGGGAGACTCTAGAAACTGACAAAACGACGCTGGTCGCCCGCTTTTATGCGTTTTTCCGGCTGACGTGGTCTTGGAATGGAAATATCATAGCATGTGCTAGAAAGTAGACAAACAGAGATAGCGAGAGAGTGGGAACAGACGACATGACTGGCGCTGGCGAAGAGAAGAGTGGACCATCAATCACATGACACTCGTCGCTCGCGAATGCATTGGGAAAAAAAGAGAGGAAAACGGAAGAAAGAAACGATTGCTTGACGAGTCAAGTCCCCAAGGACATTTTCAAGAGAAGAGAGAGAGCTTCTCTGTTCCAAAAAAGACGGATCTAAAAAAGTAGAAAAATTGACAGTTTTTAGACAGAAATTGATGAAAATGAAACCTGCCTATTGGTAGCCTGTTGTCTACAATTACAAAACATAATTTACAATGAATGAGCCTTCTTGACGAATTTGGAAAGACTTCTCATGAGTAACAAGCTACGATTTGTGTTTCTAGAAGAGAGCCATTTCATCGTTTTTTTGACATCACACCCGTTTTTGAAAAGTGAACTCTGGACTGCAATCAGATAACATAACATTTCTAGATCCCTTTTTTTTGGAATAGAGCCGAATTCTGGATTCTAGAGCGATTTGGGAATGCTGTTTCTAATACAAGAACATAGTTTTTTTTATAGGGAATTGGTTTATTTCATCTTTTTTTTAGATCATTAACATCATCAACATCATAATGATTGACGAATTCACTAGTTCGGATAGCGAAACCCTGGTCCGTCACTATGATTGTGTGTCCCTCGCAGTCGATTTTCGTCACGGAACTCGATTTCCGACTTAACGCCAGTTCACCCTTCTGATCGAGGAAGGTGTATCCCGTCTGGTGGCCGTTCAGTGTTAACGCCTTGAGAAATTCGCACTTCTGAGCTCGATCGGGTCGGCAGATGACGGTGGCGCCGTCGATTATTGCGCAGTGACCTTTCGTGTACTCGCATTTGTTGAAACCTGAAGCCGTAAACCATTCTAGGTTACTTTTTGACACTACAAGCTCTTACTTTTCTCTATTGAGGCTGTTGGTTTGATCTTTTCCAATCCCAAAAAATTTCGATGACCTCCACCTTTTCCAATTCTTGCTTGCAATAAACGTTGGCAAAATAGAATCAGAATCAGAATAACAATAAGAACTTTAGACAAATCAAAGGCACAGCATTCACCGGAACGCTCAAGGAATGTAATGACTGGAACCACTTGGAAACGGGTATTTATACTGCCTATCTTATCTAGAAAATGATTAGATAGTCAGGATGGGTGGGGTGGGTCTATCTTATCATTCTCAAACAAAGGGTCGTCTATGCACAAAGACACAAAGAGCACTGATAAGGTTCTTTGTGTTTCAAATTGTATGATGGGGCTAATTAGACACGAAAAACAGATAAGCAGTATAAAAACCCGAGGCCAAATGGTTCTAGTCATTTTTTGAAAGCGTTCCGGTGAATGCTGTGCCTTTGATTTTTCTAAAGTTCTTCTTATTTTTTGCTGTTTTTGATAAGGGTTTGAGAAAGATTCATGTCATTCAGGGACCTGAACCTGTAAGTTTATCAACGAGTGACAAACAAGAAAGTTCGATGATTCAGAATCTCAAAACCTGTCGAACTGACCGATTTGGATTAGAGCAGATCAAGGTGCTACTGTTAGGTATGCCAACAATGGGCTAAAAACGCTCTACAGCCAATCTTGTGATCAGGAAAACGCCACAAAAAAACTCTACAATTTATGAAAATTTAGAGTAAAAGTGGATGCTTCAAAACAAGAAACAACAAGATCAATGACGATGAGCAATTTGATGGCAAATTTTGACTTTCCGTTGTTTTGTTTTGCCCGTCCTATCTTCCATAGTGTTATCGAGTCAAATTTCAATAAACATTTCCCTTTTTCACCGATATTATACTTTTGGTTTCCGGCTGTCTCTCTCCAGGGTTCGTAGCAGCTGCCATGGCTCTTTATCCCTTCCAAAATCCAAATCCCTCTAATCTGCTCCTACCTTCCCTTCCATCTCCTCTCTAGGTCTCATTACCTCATTTCCGTTGCGCGTGACACCTTCACTCCAAAATTGAGGGAGAGGGAGAAGCCTTTCTCAAAGTATCGAAAATGGCCAAAATCCGCTTTTTGAGGACCCATTTGAAGGTGTTTCCGGTGGTTCTCAGAAGATTGGAATAGTCTCAAAAGTAGATCTGAATTAGTTTTATCAATTTTGATAAAAATCTAAAAGATCCCAGAAAAAAAAAATTTTCAAAAAATTTTCAAAATTTTTCTCCAAAAAAAATTTCATAAAAATTTTTTTTTTCGATTTTTTTTAGATTTTTACCAGAATTGATAGTAGAATCTTTGTTGTAATTTTTGCGCTATTTGGATCTTTGAAAAACCTCCGGAAACCCCTTCAAATGGGTCTTCAAACATCCGATTTTGGGATCATTCGAGACTTTGAGAACCCATTTGCAGGGGTTCCGGGTGGTTTTCAAAAAATTCAAACAGTGCAAAGAATAGATCTGAATTTTTTCTATCAATCCTGATAAAAATCCATGAATTAAAAAAAAATTTCGAAATTTTCTCCAAAAATAATTTCATTAAATTTTTTTTTCGGAATTTGATTTTTAAAAAATCCAAAAAATGCCAAAATAAGATTTTATTTTTTATATTAATCCTGACAAAAATCTAAAAAATTTCTGAAAAAAAATTTTTTGTTCAGAAAATTTTTTTTTTCAAATTTTCTCAAAAAATTTCATGAATTTTTTTTTCTCTTCAAAAGTGTTTTTTTGCAGAAATGAAATGAATTTCAGATTTGTGATCAGCGTGTCAATATCTATCAAATGAAATTTAAAAAAATGCAAATTTCAAATTTCTCTCTCTTCTTTTTCGTTTTCCCCTATCGCCTTGGTTACCACTCTCCTTCTCTCTTTCCTGATAAGCATACGAAGGTAGCTGCGGCCGTTTTGGCCGTAGGCAAGCCCCCAGCGGCAGCTATACATTCGAAATGATAAAAATGATGCAATACCCCGTCTCCCCCTGCACATTGTGCCCTCCTCGCCGGCCCGCCACTGGCCATTTATCAATCGGCCCCGCGGAGGACACTTCCCCTCACTGTCTGCGTCTCTCACGTGGCCGCCCGTCTCTCGCAACACAACAGAACACATTTGCGACGCGTTTTCGTATTGACATTGGGTTCTTTTTGCATTTTTTTCACGGGGTTTTTTTTGGTTTTACACGTGGTTTTGAACGGTTTTGAATGGGGGTTTTGAGAGATTTGGGGTCCTAGAATTTTTAGGAATCGATTGCGATAGTTTTTAGCAGGGGGTTTTCAGTTCTAGGCAATTTTGTTTAGCAGTGGATTTTTTTCGCAAAAAAAGGCGGAAACGTGATTTTTTCTTGTGAAATTCTGTATTCTATGAATTTTTAAAAACAATAGAAAAAATAGGGAAATTTTAGAAAATGCCTAAAAATTAACTAACTTCAAAAAAAAATTTTTGAAAATTTTTCTGAAAATAAAAAAAATCAAATTCGATTTCTGAATTTTCAAAAAAAAAATTTTCTTTTTTTTTTTTTGGATTTTTGATTTGAAAAATTTACTCTGTGTTTTTTGTCCTCAAACCAAAAAATTAACAAAAAATTTAAAGAACCTCAAAAATTCAAAAAAATAGAAAAAAAAATCAAAATCAATTTCCGAATTTTTTAGAATTTTTTAGAGCGCCTCCTAAATTTTTTCCAAAAGGATTTTTGAAAATCTCATTGGTTTATTTTTTGTCTAAATTCAAAAAAAACGCCAAAAAAAATTTGACAACCACAGTATTTTATGAAAATTAGAACAAAAACAAAAATAAAACCAATTTTCGAATTTTTTTGAATTTTTTGAGCTTTTCCTAGATTTTTTTTTAAATTTGCACCTATTTTTTTCCAGATTCGGTAAAAATGCAAAAAAATTAAACAACCCCCAAAAAATTCTTGAAAAATCAAAACATTTTTTTGCGATTTCTTAATTTTTTAGAATTTTTTAGAGTGCCTTCTAAATTTTTTCCAAAGGATTTGCGAAAATTTCATCAGTTTATTCTTTGCCTAAATTTAAAAAAGGCCAAAAAATTAGACAACCACAATATTTTTTGAAAATTTGAAAAAAAAAGCCAATTTCCGAATTTTTTTTGAATTTTTTAGAGCTTCTCGCAATTTTTTTTTGTCAGATTTTCAAAAATATCATCTGTGTTTTTTTGCCTTATTTTGAAAAACAATGGAAAAAATCTGACAATCCTAATTTTTTCAATTGAAAAAAAATTCAAAATTCAATTTCTGCTTTTTTTGAATTTTTTCAGAGCTTCTTCTGGATTTTTTTGTTCTTCAAAAGTTTTATCTAATTTTTCCCAGATTAAAAAAAAATGGCAAAAAAATTAGATAACCCAAAAAAATTCATGAAAAGTCAAAAAATCTGAAATTTTTCTGAAAATTTTTTTCTATAATATTTTCGAAATTTTTTTTCATGAATTTCAAATTTTTTAAAAATTCACAAAAAAATCAGATAGTGAAATTGGAAGAGAAAAAATCAATATTACGAAATCTCGGCCACGAATGACAAAAAATGCAAACGCGCTCCACGGCGCGGTCTAACTTTCTACAGTGGCCGAGGTTTCGTATTGCGATTTTCGAAATATAATTTCTATTTTCTTCCTAAATTTTTGCATATTTTCCTCTGTATTCTGACTGCCCTAATTTCTCAAATTTTCAGAGCTAATCATGTCAAATCGAAATGCTTCAAAGTCTTCAAAAAAGCCGGTCTTGCACCCAGATGTCTCGACTCCTCGTTCAGGTATGTTTTTTTAGTAGCCTAAAATTTCAAATTCACTTTCTGATTTGAAAAAAAATTTTAGAGCTCACATTCACAACATAGAAAAAATTCAAAAATTCAAAAAAAATTTTTTTTTGAAAAAATAATTTCAAACTAAAATTTGACGTTCTGAAAATTGAAAAAATATATTTAAAAAAAATTCAAATTCAATTTCTGATTTTCAAAAAAAATTTGAGCTTCTCCTATACTTCAAAAAAAAAATTTGAAAACCCAAAAAAATTTTTTTTTGCAATTTTTCAAAAGAAATTTTTCAGGCAATCAAGCACACAGAACAATAGCTGAGCAAGCGAGAGAGTTCAGGAATCAAAGATTCGCGGATTTTAATAATTTTTTCACCAATGGAGCCCCAGGAACTTCGACAACTAATGCGATTTCCTCGAGTGATATCGGGTCCGATCAAGTCAATGAACCTTTCGGAGCATCAGAATCACCAATCGCAGAATCAGA
Source organism: Caenorhabditis panamensis (assembly GCA_900883565.2). Taxonomy (NCBI): domain Eukaryota; kingdom Metazoa; phylum Nematoda; class Chromadorea; order Rhabditida; family Rhabditidae; genus Caenorhabditis; species Caenorhabditis panamensis. The sequence goes on from LR537650.1 coordinate 55,659, forward strand.
AGGTTAGTTTCGCCGTTGAAAAAGACCTAACACTTGATTTTTCAGAGTCCTCTAATGGTCCAACGGGTGGAAACGGGTCCGAAACCCCAGAAACTCAAGATCCGGAACCAGAAAGTACGTTTCCTTGTAAAACAAGCATTTGACACTTCTAAACTTCAACTTTCAGCATCCTCTTCTCGAACTCCGGAAAGCCATGAAACCTTCAAGGATCACTATCAAATTTTCATGAGATTGATCAATAATGACCTCCTGCATCTTGGTACGTTCAGATTTCGTACTGATCCTGATTCCCAGATTTTATTTTTCAGGATCCTCTAAAGATTTGGTCCGTACTAATCCGTATCAATCTATTGAGTCAAATGACACTTCTAAATCTCAAAAAAGGACCCGAAGAACCAGAACACAGCCAGGAAGTACGTTTTCTTGTTTGAAACATCATAACATATTTTCATGAATTCTAACTTTTCAGCATCGTCCTCTCAAAGTCCCGGAAGCTCCGGAAGTTCCCAAGTCTCTCGAAAGTCAAAAAAGAAGAACCAAGGGATACATGAAATCAGTTCTCGACTACTCGAAATAGCCAAACGCGCTGAAATGGTGGCTGAAGATCGATCTAATTCTGAGGGCCAGAATCAAGAAGCTCAGAATCTCGAAGTTCAAAACGCTGAAGAAGCTGAAGTTGAGGTTGAACAGCATCCTTTGGAAGATCAGAATCTTGGAATGCAGCATTCTGAGACCGTCAATTCTCAAGTCCTGGGCCTTGGAGATGTCGAACAGCAAGATGACCATTTGGAAGACCAGAATCCAGCTCATCTGGAAGTTCAAAATCAAGAAGTCCAGATGTTGAATCCAGTAGTTCAAGCTCTTGAAAACATCGAAGATCAAGGTAAGTATCTAAAATTGACAATTCTGTGAGAGAAACATGTTTCAGAGCCTCAATCACTCCGAGGATCAACTAGACCTACCACGAATCGAGCTACTGAATCTGTTGGACAAAAAATTCCAAGAGAACGAACCGAAGATCAACCGGGAACCTCTGGAGCATTGAGACCATCAGAAGATCAATATGTGTACGGTCCTCCTGAAGCTAAAAGACCAAGAACTAGGGCTCCAATAGCTTCCGCAAGACCAGAACACGTCAATCTTCCACAGGAACAAGACGATCGACGACCAGGAACTTCTGGGCCATCGAGACCTCCAGTAGACCCTCCAGAAGTTCAGGATGGACCCCCTGAACCCAAGAAACAGAGAATTGAAGCTGAAAATCCCGTCCAAGCACCAAGAGCAGCTGCAATTCGAAATCGTGGTCGTGGTGGTGGACAAGGTAGAAATCAGCGGAATCCAACTCCACCTCCTCCTCCTCCTCCTCCTCCTCCAACTCCTCCTCCTCGTCCTCCTCCTCCACCGCGTCAACTACCACCAGGCTGCATAATGGATCCCAACGGGCATTTCCACATGGTTTCGAAGTATGGAATGTTGATTTCTATGTCAGGTCAGTGAAAAGCAAAAAGCTCCCGAAGTAAATTAAGTTTTTAGAAGCTCCTGATGCCTTGGAATATGCGAGAAATCATTATCCAAGTGGCAGGCGATTTGATGGTAATAGGCTTAAAAAAATCTAGACTTTTGCTAAAAGTTTGATTTCAGAAAAGCGACATGGAAAAAGACAAAGGAGAATTGAAGGACCAGGACCATCTGTACCTCCTCCAAGAAACAATGGAGCACCTGGATCTTTTGAAGCGTCAAGATCTCTGAATCAGCAAGCAGGACCATCTACATCGCAGCCTAGAAGCCAACAAGTGCAAGGAACCTCAAAAACAGCAAAAGAGTCTCGTCAGATTGCCGATTTCCAACGCGAAGGTTCATTGGCTCCTCTAGAGCAGATAGCGAGAATCCCAAACATGAACTTCCATGATGCACAACTGGTCACAAACCTCGGTTTTCCACAAAGTTTCGATGATCCGGATGAGCCTGGACCATCAACTTCTCAACCATCTTCATCTTCTCAAAATTCGGTGCCATCAGACAGAGCTCAACAGCACTTGGAACGTATGACCAAAATCGCAGAGGACAAAAAACGAAACAGTCAAGACTCTTCTGATGCTCCAAACACCACCACGAACCCAGAGCTGGAAGGATCTTGCTCTGCACCATCAGTTTCTGTTCAACAGCGAGTTCAATATTATCCTCAATCATCCTCAAATGCTCCTGCAACTTCTGTAGTTCAAATAGATCCAGCCTCAGCGCTGGCTGTGGCGATTGGTGCTGATGTCTCGGATACTGTCAACTCAACAGAAAGTGCAAATGCGGCTTCTGTGCCTGATGCTCAACCGGCTGATTCTACTGACAATGCCCCAGAAATTTCCCAAGGATCCACTGCGTCTACACTTCTAGATCCAAAACCCGAAGATGAAGAGGTGTCCGCTGCCTTCTCTCTTGCTGCTTTTGCAAAGGCTCCTGTTTTGTCAGTAGCTTCTAAAGATCGACAGGATCTTGGTACTAATGGACAGGAAGTTCAAGATCGAGATCAAGATCAAGTTCAAGATCATCTTGGCCCATCGTCATCAGCTCAGGGATCTCCTCTCATTGATCTAGAACATGTTGCTGATCTACCTGGTCCTGTATCAGCTCCGACAGCTCTAGAATCTCCAGAAAATCGTCCGCATTCATCTACTTCTAGTGCTCAAAAATCCATTGATGACCCTGAAGCTTCAATTGCTCCATTTTCAACGGCTCAACCAGCTCGTCTTGCTCAACAAATGCCAGTTTCTCCACAACCAACTGCTCAGTCACAATCTCCATTGGCTGATCAACAGGATCCTTTGGATTCCGATGCTACGGGACCTTCATCATCAGCTCCATCAACCCCTGAAGATCTTCTTGAACGAGAAGATCGTCCGTCTCCATCTACTTCTGCTCTCCAAGAACCACTAGATGACTCTTTTGTCGCTTCATCTCCACCGACTTCGTCAACCTCTGATCTACATAGCCCTTCATCAAATCCGTCAGCTCAAGTCACTCCAGATGATCGTCCCTCTCCGTCGACCTCTGACGAAGAAGCTGCTCAATTGGAATTGCCATCTTTGGATTCTCCACGCGGATCGTCTTCGAATCGTCAAGAGTCAGAAGAACGGGCTTCTCGTCGTGTTGAAGAAACGGAAGCTCCATCGACATCTACAGATCATCATCGAGCGTCAGTTTCACCTGCTCAAGAATCTCCAGAAGAAGCTGTCAATGGCTCTGAACCTGTGGCTGCTCGTCCTGTTCAAGAAAGGGCAGTTTCTCCGCTACCAACTGCTCAATCTCAACTTTCATCGACTGATCTGCACTATCTTCATGCCTCTGATGTTCAAGAACATGTTGCCAAGCTACCTGGTCCTTCATCAGCTCCTGCATCTCAAGAATCTTCAGAAGATCGCCGTTTTCCATCAACTTCTGCTCCAGTTCCAACGGCTTCATCGGCTCCAACTGCTCAGTCACCATCTCTACCAGCTGAACAACACGAGTCTTCCACTTCCGCTGTTGCCGAACTACGTGAACCTTCATCTGCATCAGTATCAGAAAATCGTGAGTCTTTATCAACTTTTCCACCGTCTAAACAACATTATCTTTCAGCTCCAGCAACCTCTGAACATCATCAAGCTTCAAAAGAACATGTTGCTGAACTTCCTGGTCCTTCATCAGCGCCGGCAGCTCAGGAACCTGCAGAAGATCTTCATTCTTCGTCGTCTTCTGATGTCCAAGAACCCCTCGATGACTCTGAACTTGTCATTTCCTCATCTCCAACGGCTCTAGATGAACAACAGGATCCTTCAGCTTCTGATGCTCAAAGAGCTTCTTCATCAGCTCCATCCACCTCTGAAGATCGTCCAGAATCAGAAATTCGTCCGTCTTCATCTCTTTCCCTTGTCTTTAAAAAAGATTACCTTCAAGCCAACATTGCTCGAGCTCCAGCAGCCACAACATCGTCTCAAGATCCTGTTGACCAAGATGCAGAGCTTCCGCCAGCAGCTTCATATGTTCGAAGATATCGGAGATCTCTAGAACAGAAGGCGTCTTCTGCTCAACGACAAGTCCAATCTGCTCAATCACCAGTATCAGGAAATCGTGAGTCTTTATCGAGTTTTCTACCTGCTGAACAACAGGATCTTTCAGCTCCATCCACCTCTGAAGACCGTCCAGCATCAGAGAATCGTGCGTCTTCGTCTCGTTCTATTGTCCTAGACGATGACGATGACTTTGAAGCTCCTGTTCACCAAGAAGCAGAGTATCCTCTTCTAGCAGCTCCAGTAATTCTTCAAGCTCGACCGGCTCCACCTGCTCCTGCTCTCGTTCACCAAGAAGCCGCTGCAGTCCCTGTAGTCCCTCGATTCATAGAATCCACCGACGAACTCATCATTGATGATCTCAAAGCCGCCGCTATCAGAAAAGTCAAACAGAACATGGGAAGCCAATCATTTGAAGACCAAAACGTCAAGGACCTTGTCAAACAACTCGTAAATGGAGATCTAGATGACATCATTCTAGACTTCAGCCATGAATTCTGGGATTACGAAGGCGACAGTGATTTGGCGATTTTTAAGCAGTTTCTCCTGGAGACTCTGTTCCTCAGAAAGTCGAACTTCCTGGCAAAGTCAAGAGTCAGAAGACGAATTACACAGACTCTGCCGATCTTGAGGAGTTTGAGGAACCTCAATGTCCCCAGACGTCAAGATCACCTCCGCCATCATTTAGATCGGATCACTGAAGCTCAACGAGAACTGGAGACATTGGCCCGACAACATCCAGAATGCCAGATGCTCCTGGACTCTTACAAATTGGCGTTTGACTTTAACACGGAGGTCTTCAAAACGATCTTCTACAACGAGGTCGATGAGTCAACGGACAGGGTATTGAACTCCCTGTTCAACCTTCAGCCACTTCGGAGGATGCTCGAGGAGATTGGAGAAGTTCGGAAGACAACGGAGGATTCGACGCAGAGGCAGATCCATCTGCGCGACACGATCAAGAAGCTGGCGAAGATTGTATTGGAGAGGGTGAGTTTTTGTTTTTGAGAAAAACGGCTCTGTTCCAAAAAAGAGGGCCATATGTTATCTGATTGCAGTTCAGAGTTCACTTTTCAAAAACGGGTGTGAGATCAAAAAAACGATGAAATGGCTCTCTACTAGAAGCACAAATCGTAGCTTGTTACTCATGAAAAGTCTTTCCAAATTCGTCAAAAAGGCTCATTCATTGTGAAATTGTGTTTTGTAATAGTAGACAACAGGCTACAAATAGGTAACAGATTTCATTTTCATCAATTTCTTGCTGAAATCTGACAATATTTCTACCTTTTTGTAGACCCCTCTTTTTTGGAACAAAGCCGAAAAAACTGTGTTTTGGAAAATCGATGATAATTCAAAAACCGGAAGAGATATTAGGAAGTGGTCAACTGATAACTTGTAGAGCGGAAAATTTGCTACAAAACAGCGTTTACAACTTCGAAAAATGTTCAATGGTTTTTGAGTTATGATAAGAATCTCAGAATGCAAAAGCTGTAAAAGTCGAAGTTGGAATGCTAGGTTCTGGGAAATCATTGATAACTCAAAAACCAAAACAGCTAGCAAAAAGTTGTCAACTAACATTTTGTAGAACACAAAATGATCTATAAGATAGCAAAAGACAACTTTCCAATATCTCTGCTCGTTCCAAAGTTAGCGTCAAGCTTCCAGTGCACTATCCCAAGCATAATATCTGAAAAAATTGCAATTTGAAACTTTAGCTAGAACTCAAAAACCAACAGAGATATTAAAAAGTTGTCAACTAACATTTTGTAGAACACAAAATTATCTATAAGTTAGCAATTGACAACTTTTGTTATCTCTTTTCCTTCTCAAGTTATAGCCAATCTCCCAAAGCGCCTTCATAGACACAACTGCCAAAAACTGCTATCTGAAACTTTGGCTATAACTCAAAAACCTGAACAGATAACAAAAAATTGTCAACTAACAACTTATAGCGCATAAAACACTCTACAAGTCATCAGTTGACAACTTTTTGTTATCTTCACTCCTTCCAAAGTTACAATCACTTTTTCAGACCCGTGACCCCTTCGACTACTCCTTGACACACCGTGACATCGGCCAATCCATCAATCTTATGGTTGCCGAGGACTTCGATCCGGAATGCAATGTTAGAAAAGATCGGCGCAATCTTTTCGGAGAGCTCATAGGCATGCTCGGAGGCCGTTTGGATCCCGCGATGAAGCACTTCTTTCCAACTCGTCACCGAAATCTGCAAGACTTGAAGAGGATCATTGAGAATCGGAAGGAGCAGATCGTCGTCAATGCTGATTTGCCGTTGCTCGTAGAACCCTGCCAGATCGGAACTGCATACCTATTGAGACCAGAGTTGAGGATGTACAATGGGGAAGTAGTTCGAATCCCTGTTTTGACGGTAGCGGCTGTTCGAGAGAAGACTGAATCCATCAATCCTCATCAACGCTGGCCAGGAAAACCTGGAGATCAGCTGATTCCATTTGACTGGATGTCAAATGAGACTTTGGGTGTTCTGGTGAGTTCAAAACTTTTTGAAAAACAATCCTTCATAAGTATGTAAATCTTTCAGGTGGACCCAAGAACCCAAGATTCCAACTTGGTGTTTTATAATGACCGAGGGCCTCATCCAAAAGACTGCCTGGCTATTGGAACTGTTCGTGATGGATGTCCCATTCCTGATTGGGTTCAATGGAGTTTCTGCTCGTTTAGAGTAAAATTGAGCGAGTGAGTTTTTCACAAAAATTATAGCCGTAATTTGCACTTTTTATGCGAAATTTTGAGACAAACACTTTTAGCACAACAAAACTAATCTAAAACCACTTTTTCCAGGCGTTGGGCTCCTCTCTAATTCAACGACTCGCCCGATTCCTTCATTGTGATACCTAAAAATTGACCCAGTTTTTGATATGATTCCAATTCCCTGTGATTTTGAAATGTTTTGTTTTTTCTGTTGATCTATACCGGTGCACCGCGGTGTTGTTTTTTATGTACATAAATTTATTTTTTTAAAGATAGATAATTTAGTTCTTTGGGCACTCAATCAAACAAAGTCAACTAATCTTGTTTTTTTGAACTTTTGGAGATCGAGGGTGGCGTATTGCAAATATTCCACACTTTGATTTTTTTTCATCGAAGTTTCGCCTTTTTCCATCATGATCTGAAACCCTAAATAGGAAGCATCGGGTTAAGAATCAGAAGGAAGGAACACGGCGAACAACCGTTCATCAAAACACAGATGAGAACACGAGTTTGTGGTTACAATAATGTTTATTGAGAGAAAACACAAGAATTTAGAAAAATGACGAGTAGTCGACGGCTCCAGATCATTCCCTCCTTGTCACCGACCATTCCATTCAAAATCACAGCAATGAAGGTGGACGCGCATCCGCACATTTGAGGGAACCCGAGGTAGTTGGCCGAGGCCACGAAGTTTCCCAATCCATATTCCAAAAATACATTGAACGTTGTAAAAATCCAAGAGCGATCATCGTCTGTTGACCCAAGATGGCTAAATTGATGGATAGATATGTACTGAAAAATCAGGGATTAGTGATTGAAAGTCAATTCTAAACACTTACCAATATCGGAGAACTTCAAAAACATCAAACTGCACGGCTCGCATCGGCTTGCCCAAATTTGCGGGGTTTGGAGGACCTAAATTTGAAAAAAAAAACAATTTTTTGTTTGAATTTTCAATTTTTAGAGAACTTACATGATCCTCAATGGAAATCGAATAGGATCCGATGGTTTTCGGCTCATTTTCATTGAAATTGATAGAGATTTGTCGAGTTTTGCGGTGATTTGGTGGATTATCGGTTTTTTTCGCACTAGAGTGGGAAATCTGTTTTCGAAATCAGTGGAGCGCATTTGCAATGGCCTAGATAGGTTATTCTTAGTCCTTCTTCCCACGGCCGCTCTGCCCTCCCCTTTTGAACAACAGAATTCAGATGACGTAAGGATTCTGATTCTGAGGATGAATTTTCTGAAATTTCCAATTTTCGAGAATCCTATCATGATTAGTATCATTCGATGCAGAATGATGAGCTGAACATTTCTAACGCTATGAAATTGTCTGAAAACTAAGTGGATCAGCAAGTAGTACATTTTTTCAATATGTAACTTTTTTATGATTTTTAAAAACATGGCACGTTTGGGACTATAAGAAATTGAACACGAGAAAACAACAGAATGAAATTCAAAAATAAATTTAGTACATGGCAATTGAGGTATTGGTCATCTGGATCAATTACACCGTCACACTTTGACACTGATGCTGCGACGATTGACTGAAAGTTAATTGAATGTTTGAGGTACAGCTGGTTTTTGGTCCACTCACCGACTCCAAGTTAGACGCATATTCCGAGTCCTGATCTGATAGTTCCTTGTAGAAATCTACCATCTTCTTATCCAGATTCTCTCCGCTTTCTCGACTTTCATTTTCACGAATCTCCCTGGATCTTGACTTTCTCCGTTTCTTCCTCGAGCAAAATCTCCAACTCTCGTAGAAGTTGCACCATCTGGTTGTTTTCCTCCTCTTTTTCTAGATCCGAAGAAGGAAACATTGGAGAGCCATCTCACGCAACTGAGCCAAAGTATATGGAGCGACATTCCAAGAGATGTGATGAGTGAAGCCACGGCTCTGGACCCAATGAAACGATCCTGGACACATGCACACAACATCTCCTTTCTTCTGCACGACCGTCTGAACTGGAATACCATGTCGATGTTCGGAGCATCCAATCCAAATTTCAAAAATTCCTTGAACGTTGTAAAAATCCGAAATCGATCATCGTCTGTTGATCCAAGATGGCTAAATGGATGGATAGATATGTACTGAAAACTCAAGGATTACTGACGGAAAATTAACTCCTAACACTTACTGATATCGGAGAACTTTAAAAATATCAAACTGCACGGCTCGCATCGGCTTGCCCAAATTTGCGGGTTTTGGAGGACCTAAAATTTGTAAAAAACTCAATTTTGGTCTCAATTTTGTAATTTTAGGAAACTTACATGGTCCTCAATGGAGATAGTGTGGGATCCGGTGGTTTTCGTCTCATTTTCATTGAAATTGATAGAGAATCGTCGAATTTCACGGGGAATCTGTTGATTATCGGTTTTTTTGCGCACTAGAGTAAACCAGCTGTTGTCGAAACTGGTTGTGTGCGGTGGTTGCACCTTTTGCAATTGTGCCGCATGGTTTTTGGAGGGTTATTCGCATATTTCTCCTAGTGAGAGACGCAGAGTACTGTATGACCTAGGCCGCGCTGCCATCCCCTTTTGAAAAACATAGAATCCAGAAAACTTCGGAGTTCTGATTCAGAATTTTCTGAATTTTTCAATTTTTCAGAACCCCATCATGATTAGTATCATTCGATGCAGAATGATGAGCTGAACATTTCTAACGCCATGAAACTGTTGGAAAACAACATCTCCTCTCGTTTCCTGAATGTTATCATAGCTTTATGATTGTGTCAGGAATACTGTGAATAAATGGAAAGTTTATCTGGTTTATTTAGGTGAAAACAGAATCAAAACAGAAAATTGCTTAGGAATACAAAATCGACGATAATAACAATATTTACAGGACAAAAAAAAACATGTCCCTGAAAAAAACAGGACAAACTCGACGCTCCGTCTGTCATTCGTTCCTAGCGAAGCCGATCCAGACGATCTAACGAGCTCCAGGTTTCGGTATGGTTCTAAAAAAGTCTTGCATATTCAATTGTCGAAAATGAATGAAAACTCGCCTTTGATCAGCTGAACGTCATCATCTTCTTCAACCTTGATTTCAGCCTCGTCTGGCTCCGGAGCCGATGGCTCATTGAACTGATCTATTGACAGCAGCTGTTGACCCAAGATGGCTAAATGGAAGGATATATATGTACTAAAAAACTCAAGGATTACTGACTGAAAATTAGCTCCTAACACTTACCAATATCGGAAAACTTCAAAAACATCAAACTGCACGGCTCGCATCGGCTTGCCCAAATTTGCGGGTTTTGGAGGACCTAAATTTTGTTAAAAAATCATTTTTCGGTCTGAATTTTCAATATTTAGGGAACTTACATGGTCCTCAATGGAGATAGTGTGGGATCCGGTGGTTTCGGGTCCATTTCAGCAGGAATCGGTGAAGAATCGTCGAGTTTTGCGGTGATTTGGTGGATTATCGGTTTTTGTTGCGCACTAGAGTGGGACATCTGTTTGCGAAATCTGTGCAGTGGAGCGCGCTTGCAGTGGCACACAAAAACATAAAAAAAGGTAGGAATTTATCGAGCCAAGTACATCGAGCACAAGGAAAAGTTTAATGAAAAGTGCTATTTGGAGGTTATTTACGAATAGTGTCAGTAGTACTGGATCCTATAGTCTCTGTTTTCGTCTCTGTCTTGGTCTCGGTGTTTGTCGATCCTTGTGCGCTGCTTTGAACAGATGCTTGAACCTCAGCTGCAGGACCATCTACAACTGGCTCCGGCTTCAAATCCTTCCATCCATTGTGTTTGAACAGGTGCTCGAAAAACTCTTCAATCGACATCACCTCATGACTCTTCTTGAAGTCGCCATCCTCACAATTAACGAGTAATTCTGCCAGATTCGGAGCATTCTTCAAGTACACAATCCAATGACGACCCATTTTCGGGAACCAGTAAGGAGAAGTGTTCAGCGGTAAGGTACCACGCACCAGATTCTCCAGCGCGTAGTTCTTTGCTCCCATTAGGAAAACTGACTTTTCCAAGTATTTGATGACGTCCGACGTGCTGTTATCCGTGTCGTAAAAGTGAAAATGCACGTTGTACAGACACGCAACGGCTCTATGGCGACTCCACTTCTTCCACTCATCCATCGTCTCATAGAGCTTTCCTCTGTAGCGGAATTTGGTGATCCGATGGTCGTAATCCGTGTAAAAGTTGGACTTCTTCTTCATACACTCGTCCAGCCAGGAGAATTTGATACATGGAACTTTACTGAAAAGAGAGGCAACGTTTTCAGTGCACCTTTTCTGAGACTCACGCAATCATGTAAAACATCTTCTGCGCGGTCAACTTATCGAACGGTTCACCCGAAATCAGCTTATCCAAGTCGAGAACCCCATTGGCGTCTGTTGGAAATACTCTATGAGAACATTCCATGGTGTCTGTATCATCTTTTCGAGTCTGAAGAAAATTCGCTGTGCTGTGCTAGATGTTGTTCTACTCACAATATAAGAATATTTCGCCTCAAATGTTTTAGAAATCTCCTGGTGCTCATCGTCCGCAAAGATGTGAACACTGAATCGATCAATGGGCATCAGTTCACGAATACGTGGACGGAACGTCTTCTTTGCGTACTTTTGAAAAATCGCTTTAATCTTCATCAAATCATCCTTATGCCGCTTGTAACGCTCGTCAACAAGACACTTCTCCAATTGTTGCTCCGCAGTCAGATTCAGCGAATTCCACAGACTACGATCGGCTCCACCTCGAATCAATAGCTCCACGGCTTCCGGTGAGGAGTAACAAACAGCGGCGTGCAGTGGGAAGGCCCACATTTGGGTGCCTTTGGTTAGAATGACTTCTGAAAGAGATTTCAATTGATTTTTGATTCTTCTGTTGTTTGTAAGCTACGCACTGCAAGTGTTCACATGGTATCCTTCCTCGATTATTCCCTTCAACACAGGCAGTCGTTTCTCTGCTATCAAATTGGTTATCGCGTCTTGAAAGGTTTCTTAGTAAGCCCACTAAAATGAACTCTAGGTAGCTAGAAGAAACGATTCTCGAACTCACACTGTACTGCCAATGTCTCTCTCGATTCTTCCACTTCTGCTCATTCTTGTAATACTTCCAACCAAAAAAGCCACCAGCTCCTCCGCCAACGAAACATAGAAATCCTCCAACAATGCCGGCAATGAGACCAATGTTAGAGCTTGATGACTGAGCATTGGAGGATTGAGCTTGATCTCCAGCCACGCTCTTGTTGTTATCGAAAAAGTCATCGAAAAACTGTTGAAGGGGTTGAAGGACAAGGAAAGCTCCATTGAGGTCGACACGATGTCTGGCAAAGTTAAGATTCAGACTTCCAATCTTCTGAAAATCGTCTGATTTCGAGTTGACTTGAGGGTCCGAATTCCTGGCGAGTTCTATGGAAATTGGGTTGTAGAAGATCTTCGCATCAACCGTGATTTCATGGACATACGCAGCTTCATAAAAGATTTTCCAAATCTCCGAGATGTTGTCTTTCTTTAGTGTCCCCGCAAACGTCTCCAACTTGTTCAAATCCGTCACCATCACTCCCATATCCTTCCGATTCTTGTCTGTCCATACACTTTGTCCTTGAATTCCATCCACCGCACTTTTCAAAGGATCCACTGCATTCACAGCTACCATCACACTTTCCTGTGCCTCCAGAATCTTACTGTACTCTCGAAGTGCTCGAACTCCTCTTCCAAGACTTGCAGAAACTTCTTGAGCTTTTTCCAAGTTGGCGAGGGACTTCTGATTCGTTGAACGACGTCTTCTGGATGTCTTCTTCAAGTTGCTGACTGTTTTTGTCACTTCCAAAAGTCCACTTTTGACCTTGGCAAGCTCCGAGAGATACGTCTGTGTTGATTTGAACTCTTGTTTTTTGGTCTTCATCTCTTGAACACTTGACCCGAAGCTCAACGCTGAAGCGATGTCATCCGAACTGTAAGATGCTTTCTGAGCACAATCGAGCATAGTGTTCATGTTGGTTCCATTGATATTGTCCAGAAGAGTTGGTATCACAGTCCAGTTCACCGTTTCTTGCAAAGTTATGAACGGATTTTCGTTTTGGAACGGAGCAAAATCAGCAGCGACCGTCTTCATAAATTCAATCAGTTTGTCAGTGTTGGTTCCGTTTTTGATCGTGTTCCATGCAGGTATCTGTTGTGCAAACGCCGAATTGTCGGTAACATTTCTCAAGACGTTTTCAAGAGCCTCTGCTTCAGGGATCTGTTCCATGTACTCTGATTTTCTGGTTGCATAGAGATTCCGAAACTGACGAATCTGTTGACTCAATGTTCTCGCAAACTTGAAAACGCTTGTACTGTCAATGCCAACTAGTTCTTGTGGAATCGCGAGTCCATTGAAACAAGATTGAATCGATTGTAACGACGTTTGAAGCTTGGAGAAATCCGGTGCCTGCTGGGAGCCAGTTCCACTCAAAACAGTCGTAACTGCATCTGCCGATTCCATGTACTTCTTCCCGTCAAACGCCTTCCATGGTTCACTGACTTGTTTGAGTTTTGATTGGAAACTTGTTAATATGGTCAGAGACGATTTCAACACCTTGACGTCCTTTCCTTCGAACACGAGAGCTTTGACTTTTGGATTGTCAAGGTCTTGCAAAACTTTGCTCAAGTCACTAACCCCATTTGGGAATCCCGCCGTTCGGGAATCCCTCCATCGGAGAGTGGTTTCGCCATTCGTAAGATCCGAAACAAGCTTTGAACTGGCATTCAGCGACTTTGCAAGATCCTTTGTGACTTGTACTTTGTCAGCCACCGACTTCAGTTGACTACTAGCAGCTGTTATGCTTCCAAGTTGCGTATCCATTTGCGAAAAACTTTGGAAATGTTGAGTGTAACTCTCCAGAAGGGTAGCAATCTTCTCCACATCCTTCAACTTTTCCGTCACATTTTCCATTGCAAAAAGAGACTTCAATCCGGTTTCAGCGTCTCTGAACGATGTCAACTGACTTTGAACAGTAGTTAAAGAATTCTTGACAAGTCCCAAATGCTTTTCAAATGGCAGCGAAACCATGGCAAAGTCGTTGTCTTTTATGTATTGTAGCTCGGTGGCTAAGGTAGTGAAGTGGTCTACTTTGTAGTAGGTTGAGCCACCACTTTGTTTTGCAAGTTGAACTTCACTATCAAGCTGCGCACTCGGATCTGTGACATTCTCCTTCAGCACATCCGCATTCTTCTTCATCTCCTCGAGAGCTTCAAAACTCTTCTTCAACGCCTGCATGTCCACATTCATCTGGGGAACATTCTCGACAGTTTCATAGAATTCCTTGAGATTCTTGGCAACACTTTCCACCTCCATCGCTTTCAGCTTCACGAGCTGATCACCTGACTGAACACCCAGGAACTCTGCGACCACGTCATCCACTTTTTTCGGATCCTTCGACAATTCCGTCTGCAGGGCGATTCCATTGGTGAGACGGGCGATCGGAGCGAGTTCTTTGATCACTGAATCGAGGGATTTGGCTGAAAAATGGCAAGTTTAGTCGAGTTATCAATAGAGCACTTTACCTTTAGAGCTCTGAGCAAAGATCCCTTCCCTGACTATCAGCAAAAGTGCCACCAAACCGATTGCTTTGCGCACTTTCATGGTATCTAATCTGAAATGTTCCTTTCTTTTCATCGTTAGATCTCTAGGAGCTCACTTACCGACGTGTCAATCAGCAACAATAGTCGATTTTTGAAGTGTAAACTGTTTTTGAAACCACGATATGGGCGGTGTTTTGAATTGTCATCAAAAGTCAATGGGCGGTCGGTCGGTTTAGTTTCACGTGGAAGTTCACGTAAAACTGATAAACTGATAGGATACTGATAAAACTGATTATCAGTTTATCAGTTTCACGTGAACCTCCACGTGAACTAAACCAAACCGACCGCCCATTGACTTTTGATGACAATTCCAAACACCGCCCATATCGTGGTTTCAAAAAGAGTTTACACTTCAAAAATCGATTATTGTTGCTGATTGATACGTCGGTGAGTGAATTCCGAGGGATCTAACGATCAAAAAGAGATTTCAGATTAGATACAATGAAAGTGCGCAAAGCAATCGGGTTGTTGGCACTTTTGCTGATAGTCAGTGAAGGAATTCTTGCTCAGAGCTCTAAAGGTAAGATGCTCTATCCATAACTCTCAACAATCTTGCCATTTTCCAGCCAAATCCCTCGATTCAGTGATCAAAGAACTCGCTCCGATCGCCCGTCTTACCAATGGAATCGCCCTGCAGACGGAATTGTCGAAGGATCCGAAAAAAGTGGATGACGTGGTCGCAGAGTTCCTGGGTGTTCAGTCAGGTGAACAGCTTGTGAAATTGAAAGCGATGGAGGTAGAAGGTGTTGCCAAGAGTCTCAAGGAATTCTATGAAACTGTCGAGAATGTTCCCCAGATGAATGTGGACATGCAGGCGTTAAAGCAAAGTTTTGAAGCTCTCGAGGAGATGAACAAGAATGCGGATGTGCTGAAGAAGAATGTTACGGATCCGAGTGCGCAGTTTCAGAACGAAGTTGGTCAGGTGAAAATGATTGGCACTGATTTCTACGACACGAAAGAGTTCCAAGTGCTCGCCTATGAGCTAGAGTTTGTGAAGAAGAATCATGTTTTGCGTGTAGTAGCACAAGAACACGTTGTTCCCTTGAAAGCAGCTGCCATAAATGTACTCAGTCAGCTAAACCAATTCGAACGTTATGAAAATGGATTAGAGAAGCTTTTCAATCTGCAGAACATTAGCGAACGCCTGGATGACATAGAAAAGATTGCAAAACTTTCGCAGCATCTCACTGAAAATTTCGCAACTTTCTCAGTGATGAGTCAAAAGTTGACAAGTTTGAAGACGAGCATCCCTGGATTGAGTGCTATGAATGAAAAGACTTCCGGCATACCTGGTTTAGTGGAATCATTGAAGACAGTCGCGACTACCACCTCGGCACTCGGGCAAACCCCTTCAACTCCCAAGTTCACGACCGGATTCGCACAAAAATCCGCCGACTTGCAACTGTTGCTGAAAGAGTTGAAGACGGACTTGTACAATAAGCTGGTTTCACAAGGAAAAGATACGAAAGACCTTCAAATGTCCTTGGCCTCTCTAAACAAGTTCAGTGAGCAACTGGGAAAACTGGATGCAGTCTGGAAGCAGTTTACTAGCTCATCCAACCCGACAGCTCTACAAGTAGTTACTGATCTTTTGAGCGGTAACTCTGGAAAGAAAAACCAAGACTTTTCCCAGCTTGGGACCTCTCTGGACTCGATGAAAGATTGCTTCAATAACCTTGCTCTTCCAACTCAAGCTCCAGACTTTGAGAAGGTCACAAAGCTGTTCATGTTTGCTAAGAATTTGAGTCAGCAAGTTGAAACGTTCAAAAACTTTTTCAACTCCAAAAAGTCCGTATTCACTGAGCTCAAGACACCAGTTGCAAATTTATCGAGTAAACTCAAAAAACTGGATGGTTCTTCGGCTCCTATAACTATCCAACCAGTGTGGGACGACATTCAGAACGCAACCGGTACCGATGATCTGATCACTGCTATGAAAAAAATTGTCACCGACTTTGCTCCACTCCAAAAGGCAAACCCATTCGAAACCGCCGATGAAGTAGTCGACTGGACCGTGATACCGACTCTACTGGACAATATCAATGGAACCAACATGAAAACTATGCTCGACTGTGCTCTGAGAGCATCTTACAATCCGAATGATATTGCCTCCGCGTTGAGCTTCGGATCAAGTGTCCAAGTGATGAAGACGAGGAAACAGGAGTTCAAATCGACACAGACGTATCTTTCGGAACTTGCCAAGGTCAAAAGTGGGCTTTTGGAAGTGACAAAGACTGTCAGCAACTTGAAGAAGACGTCCAGAAGACGTCGTGCAACGAATCGACAGTCCCTCGCCAGTTTTCAAAAGGCTCAAGAAGTTTCTACAAGTTTAGGAAAAGGAGTTCAAGTGCTTCGAGAGTACAGCAAGATTCTGGAGGCACAGGAAAGTGTGATGATAGCTGTGAATGCAGTGGATCCTCTGAAAAGTGCGGTGGATGGAATTCAAGGACAAAGTGTGTGGACAGACAAGAATCGTAAGGATATGGGAGTGATGGTGACGGATTTGAACAAGTTGGAGAGTTTAGCGGGGACACTGAAGAAAGATAACATCTCGGAGATTTGGAAGGTCTTTTATGAAGCTGCGTATGTCCATGAAATCACGGTTGATGCGAAGATCTTCTACAACCCAATTTCCATAGAACTCGCCAGGAATTCGGACCCTCAAGTCAACTCGAAAGCAGACGATTTTCAGAAGATTGGAAGTCTAAATCTTGACTTTGCCAGACATCGTGTCGACCTTACCGGAGCTTCCCTTGTCCTTCAACCTCTTCAACAGTTTTTCGATGACTTTTTCGATAACAACAAGAACGTGGTTGGAGATCAAGCTCGATCATCAGATGCTCAGTCATCAGGTTCTAACATTGGTCTCATTGCCGGTATCGTTGGAGGAGTGCTATGTTTCGTTGGCGGAGGAGCTGGTGGTTGGTTTGGTTGGAAGTATTACAAGAATGAGCAGAAGTGGAAGAATCGCGAGAGACATTGGCAGTACAGTGTGAGTTCTAGAATCTCTGGCTCTCAAGACTTGTTCTTTGCAGTGGGGTTTCAAAGATTCTCCCGCTGAATACTCGATGATCAGTGCGATAGCAGAGAAACGAGTGTCTACGTGGAAGAATATGATCAAAGCAGGATACCATGTGGACATTTGCCGTGAGTAGCGTGGCCCGAACAACACAAGAATCAACAAAACGTTCAGATAGCATTACAACCAAAGGCACCAACATGTGGGGTTTCCCACTGCACGCTGCTGTTTGTTATGCCCAACCGGAAGCCGTGGAGTTATTGATTCGAGGTGGAGCCGATCGTAGTCTGTGGAACTCGCTGAATCTCACTGCGGAGCAACAATTGGAGAAGTGTCTTGTCGACGAGCGTTACAAAGAACACAAGAATGATTTGATGAAGATCAAAGCGATCTTTCAAAAGTACGCCGGGAAGACGTTCCGTCCACATATTCGTGACCTGATGCCTATTGATCGATTCAATGTCCACGTCTTTGCGGATGACGAGCACCAGGAGATTTCCAAAGCATTCGCTGCGAAGTATCCTCGTATTGTGAGTGGAACGAAAACAGAACACCTTTAGAACAGCAAACCTTTTGAACATGAAGTTTCAGGTTCGAAAAGATGATACAGACACCATGGAATGTACTCATAGAGTGTTTCCAACAGACGCCGACGGGGTTCTCGATTTGGACAAGCTGAAATCGGATGATCCCTTGAATAAGTTCAACGTGCAGATATTGTCTTACATGATTGCGTGAGTGGTTGTGTTTAGGTGCACTAAAAACGTTGCCCCTCTTTTCAGTAAAGTTCCATGTATCAAGATCTCCTGGCTGGAAGAGTGTCTGAAAAAGAAGTCGAACTTTTACACGGATTACGACCATCGGATCACAAAGTTCCGCTTCAACGGAAAGGTCTACGAGACGATGGATGAGTGGAAGAAGTGGAGTCGCAACAGAGCCATTCCGTGTCTGTACAATGTTCTTGTGGCCTTGTACGCTACGGATGAGATTATGAAGGAGAACACCCAGATGATCAACTACTTGGAAAAGACGATTGGGATAATGGGAGGAAACTTTCTTAATCTCGCGCTCTTGGCTATTGGTAGCTCAACACGGAAGACCACTCCGTACTGGTTTCCGAAGATGAATCGTCATTGGATTTTGCACCTGAAGGGGGTAAGTTTCACAGGAGTAAACAGCTAAAAGAGACCAGATTTTAAAGGAATATCCGAATCTCGGAGAAATACTCGAGACATGTGATGGTGACGACATGAAAACGGACTATGTGATAATGTCGATTGAAGAGTTTTTTGAGCACCTGTTCAAGCTCAATGGATGGAAGGATTTGAAGCCGGAACCAGTCGTAGATGGTGCTGCATTTGAGGCTGGTCCTTCGGTTCAAGGATCTGTTCAAAGTGTCCAAAACTCCGCTCAAAAATCGACAAACACGGAGACGAAAACAGAGACTAAAGGATCCACGACTACTAACACTATTCGCAAATAATCTCCAAAACGGGATACCCTCGAGCAATCGTAGAACTACTAGCACTTTTCATTTAACTTTTCCTTGTGCTCGATGTACTTGGCTCGATAAATTTCTACAAATTTTCATGTTTTTGTCAGTCTAGAAAAATTGAAGAAAAAAGTGTGCAAAACTTCAGAGTATATCAGTTTGCCTCATCATCAATTCTCAAAACCATTGTGATATTCAAATTCTTCGTGAAATTCTGCGTTGAATGAGTATAATCATGACCGGTTTTGGAAAATTTTTGAAATGGGTCCCTTTTTTGGGGGGGG
>LR537650.1:74847-86908 GCA_900883565.2 Caenorhabditis panamensis
CCTTTGATCGAAATTTTTTTTCCCGAAAATAAGGCAATATGGGTATCAAATAAAAGCTAACAACTCAAAAAATAAGAAAATTCACATGACAATCAATTTCAAAGCACTGTCACCTAGAGAAATTTGAAAAATTGAAAAAAAAAAAAAAAATTTCAAAAAATCAAAAATTCTTGAGAAAAAGTTTCATAGGGAACCGTTAACATATTTGAAATCTACGTTAAATTCTGCGTCGAATGAGTATAATCATGACTGGTTTTGAAAAAATTTAGAAAATGTCTCTTTTGAGGGGGGGGGGGTCCTGGGGGACCTTTGGTCGAAAATTTTTTTTTCCGAAAATAAGGCAATATGGGTATCAAATGAAAGCTAATAACTTGAACAATAAGAAATCTCTATAAACTTTTATTTTTAATGAAGTTTTCAAGTTTACACAATCAAAAGTGAAAAAAGTAAAAAAATACACAGCCTTTTCTCCAGAAACATCGAGACACTTCCATTGAGAAACCATGTGCGGTTATAATTTCCAGACGGTGTAGGTCCATCAGTTGCACACTCGATGAAAGAAAGCAGTGCCCATTTTACACGCCATAAACATTGTTTCACTTTGTCAGTCGAGCTCTGAAAAATGAAAGTTTTATATTTATTTGTAACAGACTTCTTACATTGAGAAGGTTTTCCAAAAGATGCACTGGATTTGACTGAACTGCAGGCCCAAGGACTCGGGAAAGTTTGGAGACAGACGTGTTTTTTTCAGTGAAAAGTTGCCATAAACATTGGTTCACTTTTTCATGAGACGGACTCTTGAGAAAACTATGTTTCTCAAAGTGAACATTCTTCCGAATACAGCTCTAATCACAATGATTCCATTGAAATTGAGCAAAATCGAAAATTGATCGACATACACTGTAAAATTTCTGATTACCCACTGAAAATTAGCTCTAAACACTTACATTGAAAACTTTTAAAAAATCAAACAACACGGCTCACATCAGTTTGCCCTAGATTGCGGGTTGGGGAGGTCCTGAAAAAAAGAAAAAAAAGCATTTTTCGACCTGGATTTTCAATTTTTAGGGAACTTACATGGTCCTCAATGGAGATAGGGTAGGGTCTGGTGGTTTTGGGTCCATTTTTGGCAAGTTTCAGTAGAAAGTTGTAATTCTTCTTCTGGGAATTTGAAATTGAAAGAGCGAGAAAATCGAGGATTCTTTCTGTTTTTACAGAGGAAAACAGGCCACGAGTCAACTGACATGGCGATCGGCAATTTGCAGTTCTGTCCGGAGAGCGCATTTGCATCATCGTCTCTGGGTCTCTTCTCCGATAGAGGCTCTCACGGTTTGTTGATCAGAGAGGGACGGGGTTTGCAGGGGAGTGACAGGAGGTACATAAGGGAGAGAAGACGCAGAAACAGGGCGGCAGGGTTCGGTTGTGTTTGTGTATGTTTTTGACAGAATCCTACATTAGTTTCTAGCACAGTACATGAATTTTCGTGTTGTTATTCGTGCTCAGCGTAAAATTCTGCTTTGAAAGATACTAATCATGACCTATTTTCAAAAAAATTTTGAAACTCGGAATTCTGGGATTCGGATGACCTTGACGAAGTTCGGAACATCGGAAATTTTCAAACTTTTGGGAACTAGACCATGATGGGTATCATTCAACGCAGAAATTTGCGCTCAATATGAAAAACGGCAAGACATTTCATCATCTACTCCCACTGTTTGTTGATCAGAGAGGGACTGGGTTTGCAGGGGAGTGTAGGGGAATAGTTATGAGGAAGGGAAGACGCAGAGACAGGGCGGCAGGTGTCGTGGCGTGTGTTTTTGTTTATGATGGTTGGAGGAAGAGAAATGCTTCTCAAGTTTCAAAAGAGAAATATCGTTGAAAAACAAGTTTTCTAATTGTATAATTTTTAGTCAATTTCGTATTTACAGTGTGTATGATACAATGTAACCCGATACCCGATGCGCAATAGGTCATATGGACACCTGGATGTGCTCGCTTCCCTACTTCTCGCCACTCACACTCTTTTAAATAGAACAGAGGAACGACTGATGATTTAGAGCTAACTGCACTAATTTGCCAAATTTCGAAAATCAACTGAAAATGATAAAAATGAAAGTCGAGATCTGGATGAAGTAATAATGAAATTTGATTAACATGCTAGTAAACTGTATCCTCACCATTTTTCAGCTCATTTGAACAACTTACTATCGCAG
Source organism: Caenorhabditis panamensis (assembly GCA_900883565.2). Lineage (NCBI taxonomy): Eukaryota > Metazoa > Nematoda > Chromadorea > Rhabditida > Rhabditidae > Caenorhabditis > Caenorhabditis panamensis. Next base: position 77,061 of record LR537650.1, read on the forward strand.
AATTCCAGTTTGAAGTTTCTGACACTTTTCAGTTGAAAAATCATAAAAAATCAGAAAAAGTTATTTTTGCAAATTTCACTCTTGGATATGTTTAGAAAGTTCCTGGAGCACATTTTGGCATTATTGGGACCTTCAGAAAAAATCTAGGAAAAAAAAGTTCACTCCCATTTTTTGGATCTCGAAGTTTGTGATAACGTGGCTTATCAGTGATGAAAGGTATCATTCTCAAAAACTGATAACACATAGCTGATCCCTTCAACTAACATTCCTCCAAAGATGAGCTCAAACGGACCATTTTGAGCGAAGTTATGACAGTTTAAAAAAAGGTATATATCATTTTGCCCGCTACTATATGTATGTACATTGTCATCAATGAGAATAGAGTAGGATCCGGTTGTTTGGAGTTCATTTTTAGCACAGTTCAAAGAGTGATCCTGGAATTTAGTGGTTCTCCGTGAAGGGAAAAAGAAGAGAAATAAATATTTCAGTTTTTGGACACTTGAATCCATGATACAAATAAATTGAAAACAAGATTTTTGATAGTGAAATTTTTGATTGTTTTTTTTTCTATTTTTTTTATTTACAGTCAGGATCATTATTTTCCGCGAACAATGGAACAATTAGGTGAATTTGAATCCATAAAAAAGTGGTAGTTTCCTCCATTGTATCCGAATCGTTGTCCTCAAATCGGCTTCAAAATTGGCAAGGTACATCAATGTTCTCTGAAAAAAATCATAAGATTTCTGAAAAAATTTTGAAAGCCAACACTCACGCCAAATCTTTTTATACTTGAGTAAAAGTAGAGTAGATTTCATAAATTCTGCCGATTTGATTAGTAGGAAATCTACGCATTCTTGCAAGCTTCAAAGATTGTGGTCAAAGATGCACTTGAAAGATAGTCATCCTGAAAAACTCATTTTACAATTTTGAATTGGTCAAACTTATATTTCTCACCGAAAAACTTACAAAACACTTCAGAGTCCTTATTGATCACAGATGATTCCAAACCAAATTACAAAAATCCAAATAAAATTCCATTCAAAATTGAGAAAATCCAAAATCGAACATCGTCTTTTGATCCGAGAGGAAAACCAAAAACCCAAAAATCCCTGAAAAATCTCTAATTACCCACTGAAAATTAGCTCTAAACACTTACCAAAATTATTGAAAAAACTTCAAAAAAATCAAAATCCACGGCGCACATCAGTTTGCCCTAGGTTGCGGGTTTTGGAGGATCTTAAAAAAATTTTTTCATCCTGAATTTTCAATTTTTAGACAACTTACATGGTCCTCAATGAAGATAGAGTGGAATCCGGTGGTTTGGAGTTCATTTTCAGTGAAAAATAGAGTTGAAATGACGGTTTCTACTGTTTTCACCGGAAAAACAGGTCACGAGTAAACTGACGTGGCGATCGGCGATTTGTAGTTCAGTTCGGAGAGCGCATTTGCATCATCGGGCGCCGATAGAGCCTCCCACGGTTTACTGATCATGAAAGGAAAAGGGTTTGCGGAAAGTGATAGAGAAAACAGTGGAAAGGGAGAGGAGACGCAGAGACAGGGGTTCGGGTGTGTTTGCGCATGTTTATGACAAAATGCTACATTGATTTCTGGCACAGTACATAAAATTTCGTGTTGTTATTCGTGCTCAGCGTAAAATTCTGCGTTGAATGATACTAATCATGACCTATTTCCAAGCAATTTGAAAACTCGAAATTCTGGGATTCAGATGACCTTGACAAAGTTCGGAAGTTCGGAAATTTTCAAACTTTTGTAAACTAGGCCATGATGGGTATCATTCAACGCAGAATTTTGCGCGGAATATGAAAAACAGCAAGAAACCGTGTCATCTCTTGACATTTTCAAAGTTGCGAATGTATTGCAAAAGCATGAGTCATAGTGATCAAATGATCAGTGATAAGTTTCGTCGTTCATTTCCATTTTTATGATATCACTAGATAGATTGATCACTGATCACTATGACTCATGTTTTTCTCAATAAATTTTTATGAGATTGCCTGAAAAATAGTATAAAAACCCCCAGGCAGCCGCATTCTTGGTGTGTGTTTCCCACTGCGACTCCTGCAATTTTCTCCTGACCACTGCCAAATTGGATTCCAAACCACCGGATCCTGTACTATCTAACAATGAAGCAAGGAAAAGTGGGAACCTGGTCCAGATATCGCATCCCTCACTTTCTTACCTGTGTGCGGGTGGCGGTAACGAGACCAGGTTTCCAAGGATTTCTTCATGCTCTTTTATCGATATATCATTAGTGTTCTGAAAAACTTGCCTGGGGTTGAAAAAATTGGGCAAATCGGTTTTCTGAACTTTGGAAACGCCACCAGATGATGAGGTTTCTTGCTGTTTTTCATATTCAGCGTAAAATTCTGCGTTGAATGATACCCATCATGACCTAGTTCACAAAAGTTTGAAAATTTCGGATCATCCGAACTTCGTCAAGGTCATCTGAATCTCAGAATTTCGAGTTTTCAAAGTTTCTTGGAAATAGGTCATGATTAGTATCATTCAACGCAGAATTTTATGCTGAGCACGAATAACAACATGAAATTTTGTGTATTGTGCTAGGAACCTATGTAGAGTTCTGTCATAAACATGCACAAACACAACCGAACCCTGCCGCCCTGTCTCTGTGTCTCCTCTCCTTTATCACTGTTCCCCCCGTCCCTTTCTAATCAACAAACCGTGGGAACCGTTATCGGAGAGAAGACCCCGAGACGTGGCGCCCCGATGATGCAAGTGCGCTCTTCGGACAGAACTGCAAATCGCCAATCGCCAGTCAGCCCGACTCGTGGCTTGTTTTCCCTGTGTTTTTCTCGATTTTCTACTGAAAATGGACGCCAAACCCCCTGATCCCACTCTATCTTCATTGAAGACCATGTAAGTTCATTAAAAATTGAAAATTCAGAGCGAAAAATGACTTGAAAAAAAATTTCCAGACCCTCCGAACCCCGCAATCTTGGGCAAGCCGATGCGAGCCGTGCATTTTGATTTTTAGAAAGTTTTTCAAGTAAGTGTTTAGAGCTAATTTTCAGTGAGTAATCAGGGATTTTCAGTGTTTGATTTTTTTCAATGTTCATTCAATGGTCACGGCATAATAAAGCTAGGCACCATAGGAAAAGTGGATTCCTGGTCCAGCAAATACCGAACCATTTCCTGGTGCAGCAGATACCGCACCACAGCAACAAGATGAAGAGACATGCGACAATCTTCGGCAACTTCTACTAACTGATTCTATTGCTTTTATTTTTCTTTTTAAAAAGTCGCATTGTCATTGTCTTTATGATTTCTTCATGCTATTTTATCAATAAATCATTAGTGTTATGAAAAACTTGCCTGGATTTGAAAAAATTGGGGAAATCGGTTTTCTAAACTTTGAAAACGTCAATAGATAATGAGGTTTCTTGTTGTTTTCCAAATTAAACGCAAAATTCTGCGTTGAATGATACCCGTCATGACCTAGTTTCCAAAAGTTTGAAATTTTCCGATCTTCCGAACTTCGTCAAGGTCATCTGGATCCCAGAATTTCGAGTTTTTAAAATTTCTTGGAAATAGGTCATGATTAGTATCATTCGACGCAGAATTTTACGCTGAACACGAATAACAACACGAAATTTTATGTACTGTGCTAGAAATCAATGTAGAATATTGAAAAACGTGCCTGGATTTGAAAAAACTGGGAAATTCTGATTTCTAAATTTCGAAAATGGCAATAGATGATGAAGTTTTTTGCTGTTTTTCATATTCAGTGCAAAATTTTGCGTTGAATGATACCCATCATGGCCTAGTTCCCAAAAGTTTGAAAATTTCCAAACTTCCGAACTTCGTCAAGGTCATCTGAATCCCAGAATTTCGAGTTTTCAAAATTTTTTGGAAATAGGTCATAATTAGTATCATTCGACGCAGAATTTTACGCTGAGCACGAATAAAAACACAAAATTTGGTGTACTGTGCTAGGAACCAATGTAGAATTCTGAAAAACTCGCCGGGATTTGATAATGCTGTTGATACTGCGGTACTGGGATGAGAGTTGTCGATTAGGAGACTCCTCGAGACAAGGATTAAGAGCTTGTGAGAAAAGAACAAAATGAACAATATTTCTAATGAAAAACTATTTTATTCCGAAAACAATGAAAAAGCACGGAGAATATGGATATGTCGTGGTGATAAACTAACGAATCAAACTTCTTGATGGGACGATTGAAATGAGTGGAGTATGGAGTAGAGAAAACTTGGTATCCGGGGGAGGCAGGGACCAGAAGTAGGGCAAAAGTAAGGGGAGAGGAATGGGAGATTTGGGGGTTTTCGTACCGTTTACCATTTGGGGATCCACGATTGTTGAAGTTGTTGCGTTGATATGGAGGTCTTTTCGAGGGTCCCGGTTGATTGTATGGACAGACTGGTCTTTGCTGATGGGAGCCGTTTGGTTGGTGTGAGTCCTGGTTCCAACAAAGTTGTTGATTGCGATTGAGTGTTCCTCTTCTGATCGGTCCTGGAGATCATGGGGATCTTGTTGTGAGTGTCCCAGAGAAGTTTGTGGACGGTAATTGGGAAGGAGACTTGGGATCTCCGCCCATAACTCTATACAGAAGCCTTGGCAGACCAAGAAATCAAACTGCTCCGTGGGATTGACAAAGGTATCCAGAACGAAAGTAGTCCCGAAGTCCTCGATAGCAGCCGGATCGTTTCCAGAGAACTCCAAACTTCTCTCCGCCCAGTTCTTCGGGTTTTTCAACTGATTCAGAATGAGTGCAATCCATAATCGATTATCCATTGAATTTGATGAAAATCAAATTTCTGAAAAATCAGGGATTACTGACGAAAATTAACTCTAAATACTTACAAAGAAGGGAACTTTAGAAAAATCAAAAGTTACGGCTCTCATCTGTGAGCCCAAAATTGCTGGTGTTGGAGGATCTGAAAAAACAAAAATTTAGAAAGGAAAAATCATTTTTCGTCCTGAATTTTCAATTTTTAGGGAACTTACATGGTCCTCAATGAAGATTGACTGGGATCCGGTGGTTTGCGGTCGATTTTTGCACAATTTGATTGAAAGTTGCAGATTTGCAGAAATTGGAGGGATTTTGGATTTTGGGTAAAGACAAAAAGATAAAGAAGAAAAAAAAAAGAGATATTTCAGTGTCTCGAACACTTGAATAATTGGAAAAGTAGATAGAAAAATAAGATTTTTGATAGTAAAATTTTATTCAATTTTTTTTAATTTACAGCTCGACAATTTTATACTAGATGCAATGAGTGATTCGATTGTACCTCAAACTAATAAAAACAATTTTTTCAATTTACAATGTTTGATTCCGTTGAATCTCAAACTAAAACCAATCTTGACTTCTATCTTTCGTATGTGTTCGAATCGCCTCATGAAGTGAAAACGGTGACGCTGTAGGCCCTCCATTATACCTTCGACCGTAGAAGAGTCCATATCTTGAATGGCCACATTGAGGTCCGTGGTTCTTCGGCTGCTCAAGTGCTCCTCGTCTAACACCTGCAGTCCGAAGAGTTCGACGTTCTGAAAGTTTGGTTCTTCAAAAAAATCGGGTAAAAAAGGCAAAATTTACCGCTCTGTTTACATATTCGTCTTCCTTGTCACTATCGTACAGATCTTCTTCAAGTGTAACGTACGGAGAACCGGGAAATCGAGATAAATCCATTGAAATTGAGACAAATCAAAAATTGATCAACATACACTGAAAAATCTCTGATTACCCACTGAAAATTGGCTCTAAACACTTACATTGAAAACTTTATAAAAATCAAAATGCACGGCTCACATCAGTTTGCCCTAGATTGCGAAGTTTGGAGGATCTGAAAAAACAAAAATTTAGAAAGGAAAAATCATTTTTCGACTTGAATTTTCAATTTTTAGGAAACTTACAGGGTCCTCAATGAAGATAGAACAGGATCAGGTGGTTTTGGGTCCATTTCAGTTGGAATCGATGTAGATTTGTCAAAGTTCGCAAGGAATCGGTGGTTTATCGGTTTTTTTGGCACTAGAGTGCGAAACCTGTTTTCGAAAATATCTGTGTGCAGTGATTGCACTTTTGCAATTATGCCGCATGGTTTTTGGAGGGTTATTTGCATATCTATCCTAGTGAGAGACGCAGGCATATCTAGGTGAATTCATGGCCGGGGACGAGATGTTGACCTCGGCCATATGTATTGCAAATGCGCTCCACCGCACACAGAATTTCGAAAACAGGTTTCCCCCTCTAGTACCGAAAAAACCGATAATCAACTGAATCCCCGCCAAATTCGACAAAATCTTCATCGATTTCTGCTGAAATGGACGCCAAACCCCCAGATCCTGCTCAATCTTCATTGAAGACCATGTAAGTTGTCTAAAAATTGAAAATTTAGGCCTAAAAATTATTTTTACGGAAAAAAAAATTTTTCAGACCAGACCCACCAAAACCCACCTTCCAGGGCTCGCAGATTTGAGCCGTAACTTTTGATTTTTCTAAAGTTCAAACGATTTTTGTAATTCGGATTGGATTTCCCAACGGTTATGAAGGAATAATTGGTGAGTTGATAAACAAGCCATAAACTAGAAAAACGTATAAAAATATATTACTGCGGTCACGCGAAGTGACCCTCGGCGGGTCTCGCCACGAAATCGGTTTTTTGATGTTTTCTCGTTTCCGGATCAACTTTTTTGGATTTTTTCTGATGAAAACGGATAGAACAAAGAATTTGGAACTTAGAAACAGTTCATTCGACCAGAATTATTGAGTTTTTTCATTGCGATTCACTCATTTTTGTGATTTTCCCGATAAATAAGCCAAAAACACGAAATCTGAAAATTTTAGCTGAAAAACTGAACAGTTTTGGTTGAATTGACTATCAACCTGTTTCAAATTCTCTATTCTTTCCAAATTCATTGAAAATACTTTGAAAAATGGGGTGAAAATCGAGAAAACAGCGAAAAACCGATTTCGTGGCGAGACCCACCGAGTGTCACTTCCCGTGACCGCAGTAGTATGTGTTATGGGCCAAAACGGTTCATGAACGTGACTCAAAGCAGTCACAGTCACTATCGAAGTTTCTTCATTAATTTTTTGTCTTTGAAAAAAGTTATTTTTTACAGGAGATCGATCCTCGATGATGCGGACGATGATCCTGTTGAGGACGCCAACGACGACAGCAGCGACAACGATGCAGCCGCCAATGGAGTCGGGAAGAGCGATGCCAACTCTGATGATGATTCGAACGACAATTCTGCTGGGGATTCCAACGAGGAGGAAGAAGACGAGGACAATGAAAACGAGGAAGATGAAAAAGAAGAGAAGTTCGAGAAGAAAAAAGCAGCTAACGGAAAGAAAGTCGTCGGACAAAGATGAGGAGAGCTCAGAAGAAGAGGAGTCGGAGGACGAAGCGACGAAAGCTGAGCGGAACGATCCTCGCAAGCACCTCTTCATTCCGAAGCAGCGTCCACCGGAGGAAATCGTCTTGTCCTCCGATGATGAACCAGTCCAGACAACCTGCTTCCAGTGAGCTTATATGCGATGGCATCTTCAACTCCGACCAACAACCCATTGATATTATTCCGAAGCCCAAGTATCTCCAACGTCGTCAACATGGTCCGTCCTCGAGCATCCACTAATATCCCAAAAAAAAATAAAATTGAATAAAAATTTTATCTAAAATCCTGTGTTCTATCAGTTTTTTCCAATCATTCAAGTGTTCGAGACAATGAAATATCTCTTGTTTTTTCTTTCCTTTTTTCTTCTTTTCCCTAAATCTAAAATTCCTCAAATTCCAGCGAATCTCTGCAACTTCCTACTGAACTGTGCTAAAATGGACGCCAAGCCACCGGACCCCGCTCAATCTTCTTTGAGGACTTTGTAAGTTCCCTAAAAATTGAAAATTCCGACTGAAAAATGATTTTTTACAAAAAAATTTCAGATCTTCCAAACGCCTTCTTCTGGGGATCACTGGTGTGATCCGTACTATTCGATTTATTTGAAGTTTCTCAATTCTTCCCAATTATCAATTTGGTATTTGCATTCTTTGGTGAGTTGTTTTGAGTCAATTTTAACTGGAAATGCTTTTTATCAACCAGGTAATGAAACTGGAATTCTAGAGCAAAATCCCGAAGAAAAAAAAAGAAATACTGTTGGCGGAGCGATTTTGAAAAATTGGTACGTTTTTTTATCGAATTTGAAGAAAGTTTTTGTTTGCTACGAAATAGATTTTGGTGTTTCTCGATTATAGACCGATTTTTTCAAATTTTTTGATTGAATCGGATAGAACAGAAAATTTGAAACTTAATGGCTAATATCATTGCGGTCACGCAAAGTGGCCCTCGGGTCTCGCCACGAAATCAGTTTTTCGCTGTTTTCTCGTTTTCGAACCTACTTTTTTGTATTTTTCCTGATGGAAACGGATAGAAAAAATAATTTGAAACCTAGAAACAGTTCATTCGACCAGAATTATTGAGTTTTTCATTGCGATTTACTCATTTTTGTGATTTTTCTGATAAACAAGCCAAAAACACGAAATCTGAAAATTTTCCATGAAAACTGGAAAGTTTTTGGTTGAACTGACCATCAACCGGTTCTATATTTTCTATTCTATCCAAATTCATTGAAAAAATTTAAAGAAATCGGTTAAAAATTGAGAAAACAGCAAAAAAAAATTTTAATAGTGACACCTTCATTCCAGGACCTCTTCCTTCACAGTCCAAAAAGTCGGGACTTCTGATTGTTAGAAGAAGATATTGATATCGTTGGAAAACTCATTGGAAAAAGGCTCTTGGAGATTAGATAGTTTACCAAAAATCGACCGCTCTTTGCCTGTAATTTTTAATTAATAAAAATTCCATCCAAAATCCTGTTCTCTATCTGTTTTTTTTTCAATTATTCAAGTGTTCGAGACACTGAAATATCTCTTGTTTTTCTTCTTTCTACTTTCTTCATCCCGAAAGCCAAAATCCCTTAAATTCCAGCGAATTTCTACTACTTTCACCTGACTTCCGCTGATATGGACGCCAAGCCACCGGACCCCGCTCAATCTTCTTTGAGGACCATGTAAGTTCCCTAAAAATCGAGAAATTAGGGCGAAAAATGATTTTTAAAAATTTTTCAGGTCTTCCAAACGCCTTCTTCTGGGGATCACTGGTGTGATCCGTTCTATTCGATTTATTTGAAGTTTCTCTATTATCCCTATTTATCAATTTGGTATTTGCATTCTTTGGTGAGTTGTTTTGAGTCAATTTTAACTGGAAATGCTTTTTCAGAGCTCGAAAAATACAGACCCAAAAGTCGAGATTTCTTCCATGAAATCCTCAAGATTCTGGGACCCGATTTCTTATGTTAGAAGAAGATGTTGATGACGTTGGAAAACTAATTGGAGTCTACCCAAGTGTCATCAAGCACAGGAAAACAGCTCTAGAAGGTCAGATGGTTCAACAACCCCTTCCTATTCCTTCACCAAGAATCGACCGATCCTTGAGAAAGTGAGTAAAACATTTTTAAGAAATTTTCATATTCCTAGTTTCAGGTTTCGTCAGTGGAAGTTCAGCACAAAAACGGAGAAGTGAACGGAGAAGAGACTTCTCATTTATTTCTTCGGAATATTCGATGAATAAAGATTTGATCCAAAATCCTGTTCTTTATCAAGTTTTCCAATCATTCAAGTGTTTGAAACACTGAAATATCTCTTGTTTTTTTCTTTATTCCTTCTTTTTTTCTCGCAAAAACCGAACCCCTCCAATTTCAGCGAATTTCTACTACTTTCAACTGACTTCTGCAAAAATGGACGCCAAGCCACCGGATCCTGCGAAGAATCGAAGAGTCTTCGAAGAATCGAAGAGT
>LR537655.1:0-28449 GCA_900883565.2 Caenorhabditis panamensis
TATAATTGTTCTTCCGTTGGATCACTCATACTTTGATTAAGGTGAGAAGCATGCATCCTGTTTGGGGGAAGTGCCAGATATTGGGACATGCTTTCTAGACCCTACAAAGGACAAAGTATGATCCAACTCTTGGTGTCTCGATCTATAATTGTTCTTCCGTTGAATCACTCATACTTTGGTTAAGGTGAGAAGCATGCATCCTGTTTGGGGGAAGTGCCAGATATTGGGACTTGCTTTCTAGACCCTAGAACGGCGATCTGTGAATTTACTTTCGTTGTCTCGATCATTAGTAGTTCCTCAGTTTATTTGTTCATAGTTTGGCGAGAAGCATGCGTCCTGTTTGGGGGAAATTCCAAACAATTAGAAACTTTTCAAACTGATGGAGATAACGTTTCTCTGCTTTGAACAAACTTGTTTCTCGTCGTTTCTGCTTCATCAAGAATTCCTAGGAATGCTAACCTAAAAATAAGAATCCCATAATGTTGTTCATCGTCGAAACAACTGAAACCCCACTCAAAATTGCAAAACGACAAGCGGTCTGGAGGTATCGAAGAGGCTGTGTGTGCGTGTCTACTCACAAGCGCTGTCCGGCCACTGCACCGCGCGGAGGTTTTTGCCTGCTGCCTTTCGGCCCTGAGCCGTGCACCTCTCCTTATGCGCCCGGGACCGCCCGTCTTCCGACAGATGACCCCTAGTGACGCAGCGCTTGGCACGGACGCTCGGTCGCCGTAGACAACGACACACACAGGACTCCTCCTCTCACTCCATCCACACTTATCTACTGCCTAGAAGCTGGCTCACAGACGCCCGCCACGACGTCCAGTGGTCGGGCAAAAATGCAATGCGTATATAACATCGGGTCGGGGAGGGCTGGCGGCGGAGGGAAGGAGAAGGAAGCCCGCAGCGGGGAGAGAGAGTGTGTGTAGGCCGGCCAAAGTCGAGGCCGTCTCTGTGTCCTCCCGTTGTGTGTGTGACGTCATACTCTGCGTCTCTTCTGTTGAACGCTAGACTCTTTGGAAGAAAAGACGTGAAAACCTGATAACGCAGACTTTATTGAAAGACAAAAGTAATTCTACCAGGGTAATTGAGTATCTAAACCTCAGAAAAAGCGATATGGTGTTAAAACTAGTTCATCATATTCATAATATCATCGAAAAGTTGCTTACACTTGCTATCCGGCATGCACATTTTCGCAATCATTGTCAACCCTTGAACATTTTCAAAATTCTGATTAATAACGTAGCAAAGAGTTAACAAATCAGCATATCGAGATGGAGCGGAGTTTTGAGTAGTTGAGAAACAGTGATGTAAAAGGGCATTGTTGTAGGTTCTCTGTTGTTTTGCAATGATAACCTTTCCTTCTTGAGTTAAAGGTAGTAAAGCTACAAATAGTGATGTTCATGATTCGAGTTTGCTCTACAACTCACAAGAATCACAGAAAAGTATCACTGCAACTAACAAAAACTCTTCTTCCGTGACTTGAAGCTCTATTAGTTTACAGACCAGTAGGCTTCGTATCTGGCAAAGCATGTTATAGGAAAACTTGCAGAAACTGAAATCAAACTGATAAACCTTCAAAAACAAAACAAAACCAACATTTGAAGGCCCTCTGGCACCGTTTCTAGGCCACTTGGAGTCAGCAACTTATCATTTTTTGCTTGCATAGCTCTATAAGAACTGAAAAACAAGACAGCTTTTCCAGTGAAGTTTTTGAGAAGTAGGAACTGAAATTGGACAATGAATTAACATAAATAGACACAACTTACTCTATCTTGTGAGCATAACTTTTTCATGAATTCTAATCCGAGAAAGAAGTCAATAGTTGAGCAGATATCAGCGAACCGCCAATCTTCTTCACTCAATTTGTGATTTGATGCCTAGAAACATATTTACTGTGAGTGTAAACTGCTTTTGAACCTACCACTGCCAAAACGCCATCCTTCTGAACCATTTCAACTAGCGTTGGATCAGAATACACAAACTTGTTCATCAAATTTTCTTGCCTTCGAGTATTCCAGTACATCAATCCTCTTATTAGAGCTGCTGTGTCGATGAAGATTTTGTTGTCTATCCTTGTTATCTTTGAGGGGTTCATTCCGCACTCTAAACATCGTTGAAACCGACAAAAACGGCATTTTGGAAACATGTTGCCTAGTTTGAAATCTGAAAGAAAAAAATTTTGGAGTAAATTCGTTAGATTGGAAAGTTTCTCACTATCAAAGCACTTTTCTCCAGTGTTACATTCATATGCAATTTTCAAACATACTGTTCGTCGGAAAAACATTTTGCAAGCATCACAAGCAAATGCCTTAACAAAAACCAGGTTATTTTCGAAAAAAGGAGAAAAATCACTCACCCCATAATTTTTACACTTTGCATACCTGAAGCAAACTGCGCAAATTTTCGAAGAAGAAGGAATTGAAACAGAAGACGACGAGCACTTGACGAGTGCCATGATTATGAGTGGAGAAAAAGAAACGCAAAACAAGAAACTACACCTGGAATGGGCAGAAGGATTAAAGAACAGAGATCGAAGAAAACGAGAGAGAGCACAAAACAGAGGAGACGACTGCGCTTCTGATCTCGTGTTTGAGGATAAGAGCGGGTTATAATTAGAGATTTTGTGATTTCATGTGTAGGATTTGGTCGACGAAAAGAAGGAGGTGTCTGGGTCTGGTGCATTTCATTTGTGAGTATGTAGTCTGGTTTGGGGGCTTGGCTACTAATTCTACTGATTATACGGAAAGTCTTAAGGATAAGAAAATGGAGAAAAAGTTGGGAATGATCACACGACACGTGTTTCGCGTTTACGTTAAAGTCAAGTGGAATGGAAAAATTCACATCACTGTGTGATCATCAGAAGGTTTCTGATACTACATGTTTTTGTTCATATCTCGAAGATCTTGAAAGTTGTCAAAAAGTTATCAACTGTTGAAATGTAGAACATAATGCGGTTGGCAATTTATCAACGTTCAACTTTTTGACATCTTTTACACTTCTCGAGTTATAAGGGTTCACCAGAGCAGTAGAAAGTGTAGCACAACAATGCTCATAGTAAACAAGCTATATATCAAAAACCAGCAAAGTAATCGAAAAGCTGTCAACTAATAAAATGTAGAACATGTTATTGTCATCATTTCATCAGTTGACAACTTTTCAATATCTCCAATGGTTTTCGAGATATCACAGATTCCCTATAGCACGTGTATCTTTGCTTCATGGCTTCTGATTCGTGTATCCTCTCATGTAAAAACTATACAAAATGATCAAATTCTGAGAAACTGATTCACAAACCGTGAAAAGTTCAAGAATCCAAACCAAATCCTTTATTCTATTCTACTTACTAGTCACAAAGACTCTACCCAGCCTACACATTACTACGCTAATCTTCTGATTCATAGATCAGAAGATGTGATCTTCCAAGAAAACCTGCAACTGACAGCTCACACGTTTTTCTAGTGATTCAGAAAGATTAGCTGGAAAAGGATCGAAAAATCTTCACACGGAAATAGAAAAAGACGAAGCAAAGTAGAAAGTAGAAAAAAGAAAAAAGAAAAACGGAAGCAAAGATTTTAACAAAATTATGTTTTTGGTTCAATGAGTTCAGAATTCTTGCTCAAAACATGAGCTTCGTGAGCTCACAGATCAAAATTAAATTGGTTTTTCGCAATTCTCAAAGTACATACATATCAGCTGCTGGCAGGGTCTGGCATACTAATTGAATTCAGAGTAAGTGTCCGACAACACCTCACATTTGTCAAGCGTGTAAAAAGTACTGAAGATGTTTTGGAAAGCGGATGTTTCGGGCTTGAAAAAGATTAGAAAGACTAGATAAAGATGAGTATTTTCCAAAAATAGAGGAGATTTGGGGGTGGAGTACATAAAACACTGGTATCCAGAGATTATCCGGAGAATCAGGATGAAGGGTTTTCGGATGGTAGCTCTTGGAGTAATGTACTGGTTTTCATTACTAGAAGTAGGGATCAACACAAACTTTATTCAAATTCTCAATATAACACATTATTCATTATCGTCATCACCATCGTTATCATTGTTCCACACAGCTTCAACTGGTCGATGACGGTTCCAACGAACCATTTCGATCTTGCCCTCCTTGAAATGTTCCCGAGATGAGAAATAGAAAACCCAATCATCTTCATCAGTTACAATCATCCGTTCGATTCGCGTTCCTTGTTTTGTAATTGGCAACAACCAGAATGGAGCCTCCGGGTGATAGTTCTCTTTGTAGTCCAAGGGAAGTGGGGAAGTGGCCAAACGACTCTGAAGCTCTTCGAATTCTCCATTTCTCCAGTGATTGGTGGAGAAACTGAGCATATCGAAATGCTTGGCGTTGTCTTGAAGACGTCCTTGAATGATTGAGAATGCTTCATCTACAGACAGCGTATTGGGACCCAGAACCAGAACTTTAGCCTTGATGTTGTTGATTTGTGAAGCTGTGATTCCAGCGGAGTCCGTAAATACCACATGTTCAAAAGTGGTACGCTTTCCAGCTGCCAGGCGGTGATTGAACACATTCAATTCAAAAAATTGTTCTTCAACTCGATCGAAATGCACATGATCCGCGAGAAGTACTTGATCCCAGTTCAAAATGGTTTGGAGGTTTCTACCAGTGTGATGGTGGAAGGTGATGTTTGTTAGGTTTGTTTTCAGAGCACCGACAAGCCAGTTTATAACTCGAGAGACCTTGCTTGCAGCTTCTGGGAAAAAAGTTTCGAAACACGATTGGCCATAGGAATCGACTTCGTCGCTGAAAAATAGAAGTGTCATTTTTAGGAGACCTCCATTTTGATGAACAAAGGACTCATTCGCAGGCTATGAGGGGGCCTTTGTTTCAGCGCTTGTATCTCAAGATACATGAGTGGTATTAAAAAGTTAACAACTGATAAACTGCAGAATGAATTGCTATGGTCATTTTGTTAGTTGACTCTTTTTTGATACCTCTTGTGATTTTCGAGATTTCCTCAAACCTAACAGCAAACCCGACTGCTCGTTGCAAAACAGATGCCGATAATACAACAGGCGATAATTCTAGGGCAAGATGAGATATGGAAAAGTTGTGACAATTTTTTCAATAGTTCACAACTTTCCGATATCTCTGATGGTTTCTGATAAATCCTAGCCCCGACGCAAAAGACGTAACACTTACAAAGTGATAAGCTCACAGCCATCAATCGTATGATCGATTCTCGGTCCCACAAACTCATCTCTATGAGGATAGATGCTCCAGTCAACCGTTGGTGTGTTCGGAAAATCTATCTGAATGTGATAAGAAGCGCGGGCAATGTGGCTGATGGGTAGAATCATCAGAGAGAACCGAGTTGGTCTTCCCATAATTTGTCGAACTAGGTTGGTGAGCCGTTTTCCAGAAGACAACAGGATGATACTGAAAAGGAAGGATAGTGGGAACTAGAAAAGGATTCTCTTACCAATACTTAGCATCCATAAGTCTGAAGACCAGGTTTGAAGGGACATAGGGAAGCTTCAAAAGAGGGAAACGTTGAAGAGAAGACATCAGCAACCTTTCTAGGAGGGACTGTGAGGTGGATTGACCAAAAAAATATCAAGAAATAAGGTCTACGAGAGAGTATGCACAGAGAGAGGGCCTCAAACGAAGAGGGTAATGAATCTGATGAGGGAAAGAAGGTTGACTGTCGTCTCCACAACAGGTACGTGGTGCAATTAGAACGCTCAATGAGATCAGATAGATCTTGTATTAGCATCTGGTCTTTTGTTTTGGTGCAATTAGAACGCTCAATGAGATTAGATTGGTCTTGTATTAGCATCTGGTCTCTTTTCAATTTTTCTGTTCATCTACTTACAGGGAGTTTCAATTTCAAAAGACCGAATAATTCGACAGAAAGTTTATTCAGATTCTTTTCATAACATTACTCATCATCATTCATCATTATTGGAACTCAGCAATGTCAAATCTGCGAGGACGTCTCCAACGAACCATTTCGACCTCGTTTTCTGTGAAGTAGAACACCCATTGGTCTCCATCAGCTCCAACCATACATCTCCCATTTGTTTCTGGTTTCATGTTAACTGAGTAGCAATTTGGAACCTCCGGCTCATAGCTCTGAATGAAGTCCCTTGTAACTGGAGAAGTGGCTAAACGACTTTGAAGATCCTGGAGTTCACCATTTCTCCAGTGATTGGTTGGGAATCTGAGCAGATGATGTGAATCGGTGTTGTCTCCAAGACGTTCTTGAATCATTGTGTAAGCCTCATCTACAGACAGCGTGTTGTGAATCATAACCAGGTATTTAGTACTGGTGCTGTTGATGACAGAAGCTGTGATTCCACCGAAGCCCGTCCATACCACATGCTCAAAAGTGGTACGCTTTCCAGCTGCCTTGCGTTGATTGATCACATCCGATTCGAAGTATCTTTCGTCACCTTCGAAATGCACATGATCCGCGAGAAGGAGTTGATCCCAGTTTGAAATACTTTGGAGAGCTCTAAAAATGCGAGTTGTGAAGGTTATGTTTGTTAGGTTCGTTTCCAGAGCAGCGACAAGACAGTTGATAACTTGAGGGATTTTGGTTGTAGCTTCTGGGAAGTAAGTGTCGAAACACGAGTGTCCGTTGAAATCGACTCCGTCGCTGAAAAGTTGCAATTTCTTTTCTGAGATATCTTTTTTTTGATGAACAAAAGACTCAATCGCAAGCAATGAGGTCATATGAGATTTGTTTCGGCGCTTTTATCTCAAGATACACTAGTGCTATGAAAAAGTTGACAACAGTCAGATTGTAGGAAGTTTTGTGAGTATTATTTTATCAGTTGACTATTTTTCGATAATTGTCACGGTTCCTGAGATATACCAGCTCAAACCTAATAGCAAATTTAACTGTTGGCTGCGAGACAGTGCCGGAAAAATCAAGCGATAGCGCTGAATCAAGCTGAGGGATCAAAAAGTTGTTTTTTTTTATGAATTCTAGCCCCAACGCAAGTGATTTGAAACTTACAATGTTTCCAGCTTACAGCCAGAAATCGTATGATTGATTATCGGTCCAACAACCCGATCTCTTTGAGAATCGATGTTCCAGTGAACCGTTGGGGTGTTTGGAAAGTCTATCTTCACGTGGTAATAAGTGCGTCTTATGTGATGAATGGTCAGAGCAAACCGAGTTGGTCTTCCCATCATTTCACGGGTCAGGTTGGAGAGCCGTTTTCCCGAAGACAACAGGATGATGCTGGAAAAGTAGAATAGTGGAAACTGAGAAAGGATTCATTCACTCACCAGTATTTAGCATCCATGAGTTTAAAGACCAGATTTGAAGGGACATGGGAAAGCTTCAAAAGAGGGAAACGTTCAAGAGGAGACATGCTGAGACAATCACTCTTTGGAGAACCGTACAAGAATTGTGAAGTGGATTGACGAGACCAGGTTCAGAATGGAGGTCTACGAGAGAGTATGCACAGAGAGAGGGCCTCAAACGAAAAGGGTAATGTCGTCGACTAAATCTGGTGAGGGAGAGGAGGTTGACTGTCGTTTCCACAACAGGTGCGTGGTGCAATTAGAACGGTCATTGAGATCAAATAGGTCTTGTATTAGCATCTGGTCTTTTCTCTCGGTGCAATTAGAACGCTCATTAGGATAAGATAGACCTTGTGTTACCATCTGGTCTTTTCTCAATACTTTTGTTTATCTACTAGCAGAGAAGTTAGAGTTTTGATTTCGAAAGACCGAATAGTACAAGACGGAGAACGCTTCTTTAGTTTTCGAAGTCATATTTGCTTCTAAAAATACTTTATTCAAAGAATAAGGAAAAGAAAAGGAGAAAAACAGAAGAAAAACAAGGGAATGAGACCTCAGCGACTCTTCCACGGCCAGACGTCAGGTGGCGAGGACCAAAACGAACGAGTCGACGAGGCCGGAGCAGGAGCAGGCGATGGAGGAAGGAACGGCACGGGCGTCGGTGGAGGAGCACGGGGAGTCGGATCCAGGCCCAGAGAGTGGATGGACGTGGCACGGGAACTGATGCTCAGGTCGAGTGGCACTGTGGAGTCAGTTGGTGTTGGTGGTGGCTCCTGACCGAACGAGAAGATTGACGTGGCTTCGGAGCGGATTGTCACGTTAGCAGGTACAATGGACCGGGTTGTCTCCGGCGATGCCGACACCGGGCGCGTGAATGGTGGCTGCGGAGACGGTGGACGGGTTGGCGGTGCTGAAAATGACAGAATGGGGATATGAAAAACAGAGAAAACATGAAATTTACCAGAAGATGCGGTAGATGTCGGTTGCTGGTTGTTCATCTTCTGGAAAAAGTTGACTAGATGTGTTTTTGAATTTTCAATTGTTGCGGTTGCTCCGGTATGGTCGAAGCAACTCAAAAACAAAGTAAAAATAGGTTGGGTCGCTAGTTTTCTAACATTTAACTAAATTCCAATTGATGTTTTGACTTCAAAACATTGAAAACTGTCTGCTGAACTGTTTTTAGCATCAGAAAGTGAGTTGGGTATCGGGAAACATTCAAAGTTGGAATGAAAATGGCAAAACTTGATTCTCAGTGTCAACTGCAACAATTGAAACGACAAAAAGAGGAAGAGAGGAAACGGAAGAACAGGGAGACAAAAGAAAAAACGTGGTATAACAGAAATGAAGAGTTTCGAGTGGAAGTTATGACAAATGCAGTGGCTTCGTTAGATATCTTGATCGAAATTGCGCTGTCCAAGGAATTCACTGATATCTGCTTGTTTTTCGTCAAATTTCAGAACGTTTTGGACCGAAACTTCGTCAAAACTGTCTACTGTCTTGTTCTAGACACATAAAATTGGAAAAAATTGTCAGAATTGATTAGAATCAGCACAAAATAGAGCTCGAGAGTACCAGCAACAACCGACAAAATAAGAGAAGTGATAGAGATAGCGGAAAACAACTTATCTTCCAAATTTCGTTTATGGAAACAGCGCTGTTTAGGCAGAAATTTTGAAAAACGGACAATTTGCGAAACAAAAATGCTAATTTGAGTAGCTACGCGCATGAAGATGATGAAAAACTTGAGAAAAATGAGAAAGAAGAACGAAAATACAGCAAAAACAGTAGAATACTGACGATTGGGACCGGCCCATTGGACAGAGAAAGAGAGGGTGAGGTGTGGGCGCCCGCCGCGTCCCATTTTCGCAATAGAGCGCGTTTGCAAACCCTTCTATTGAGGTGTTCTGCAAAACAATGCAGGCAGGGGAGAAAAGAGGACTGTTTACAAATTGTTTTACTTTTTTCTTCTACTAATATTCTTTATTTACGCCACTGAAAACATCATTGTTTATTACTGATGACATGAAAACGTTTCACTGCATAATTGCTGAATCAACCTTATCTATTGTGTCTAAACATCTTGTTATAGATTCTACCATTTTGTTCCAGTTCTTTTTGAGCTTATCAAACTCTTCTTTGCACACAGTTTCCAATTCTTCAAGACGAGCATTTATGGCAGTTCGGTGGATCCGAGACATTTCTTGAATACGTTTCTCGGTAGCGTCGGGCCATTGGGTAACTGAATCCGTTATTGCATTCTTGTCCAGCTGCTCAGAAAATGTCTCTAGCTCCTTTTGATGTCGGATTTCTAGCATTCCCATGATTGCTTTTATCAGGAAGATGTGTTTCTCATTGACATTCCAAAAGTACTCGTTTTCAGTGGCAAGGAGGTCCTTCTGAAAGTTGTATTTTTCGAAAGATTGTGTAGAATCTAGCTTCACCTTTATGTAATCCACCCTACTGACCCTCTCACATCCTCCATTCCTATGAATTTGTGAAGATTCGCAGTAGAAGCAACCTTCCAAAAAGAAACACTTCTAATCAGATTCTTTCTCACTTATTTGTTCCTTTTCTTTTCTATCTATGCTAACCTCTAGGGATTGGAATGTTTTCATTGTTTTTTGTTGCTGCATAGTGTAAAAAAACTTCACGAGAAATCTGTTCTGCTTTGAGCTCGTGGAGTGATGACATTTTCTGAAAATAACTATTTGATTGAACAGAAAGACATAAAAAAAAGCTACCAGATGATATACTACTGTTGAATTCTGAGCACAAGTTTCCATGTGTTCCGTAAATGATTCTTTGGGTAAAGTGAGCATGCAGATTTCACAATCTGTTAGATTCAGAACTGAAAAACTGGTTTTACTATGCTTTTTGGTCTGTACAATGGACTCACCACTTGTAACATTCATGTTGAGTGATTGTTTCATTAGGTTCAGGCTTTCGGACATCTTTCTGAACAACAAAAACGTGAGAATGGCTGAGAAAACCAATGAACTTGAGAGATAGAACAAAGAAAAGAAAAGCGTCCTGAACAGAAGAACAACGAAAAGAAAACGAGAAGAGAGTCAATTTCCGATGAAAGCTCCAGGGCAGATGGATGATAGAACATTAAGAGCATAAAGTGGAAAACGAAAAGATAAGTCTTCCTCATTGTATGTTGTTTTTTGGAGATCTCATCTAACTTCCTGGTTTAGTACGTCACTTTCATTCCGAGACGGATTCTGAGAACAGATATAAAGTGTGTGACACAAACGAAATCTAGATTTTCAATCAGTTTTCCATTTGAGCATTATCTAATCTTATTCTTGAAAGTCAATAAGGACTCGTTCCTATTTGAGATATAGCTGATGTGTATACAGAGATCTCAAAGTAATGAAACACTTGGAAAGTGAATGATGCCACTTTTCAAGTTGAAAAGAGTACTAGTTGGAGCAAGATCGTGGGAACTGACGCACGGAAAAGTGCAGGATTGAGTTTTGCTCATTGGTAGCTTCAGTTTCCTTTGCAAAACTGCATTACCAAATCCAAGATCTTCTTGAGAACATTAACCTGTGAGTACCCTTCTCATTTTATCTTGAACCAAAGTTCAACTGACACATCAAACAACACGTTTCTCTTGCTTCGAAAAGAGATAGGATATCCGGCAGCAAAACGCATGAGAAAAAAAGATAACTTCTTTCATCTCTTGTGAAGAAACAGAGAAAGCACCTAGTCGCACGTCAGAAAGAAAAAAAAACGTTCAGTAAGACGGAATGCCAAAAAGACGTGGTTGGTTTGCATGCCAACATCAAGTTTTGAATGACATAATGAGACAACTGATGGTTTTGGCTGCCGATTTGAGCTGACGATTTGGAATGACGAATTCAGAAATTATTCTTTCTGAACGTTTCAAATTGGAGACCGAAACACTAAAACAGTATTAGTTTGTTTGATATCCAAAGTTCTTTCTGTGCTTCTGTTGTCCCTATCACTTTCAAAATGCAGCAAGCTGAGAACATTGAAAATTGAGAGAATTGGCTTGGTTTTTTGAGCATCTCGCAGCTGTTGAACCCTTCAAACATTGTGTAAAGTAAGGTGAAACCTTGAGTTCGCAGTTTCAACATTCATTCTTTCTCTCCTCAGGGTTCCGTCGCACTAACTTGCTGGATTCAAAATGTTGAAGCTAGTTTTGGTGAGTTTTCTTTTCTTTTTCTGCTTATTTCCGGGATTCCTAGGTTTTTCAGACTCTCTTCATTTTCCTTTACCACCTGAACTTCATTGTCTGCCGATTCCCTCCAGAACCCTACCACATCTACACAACACGAAATCTCACCGATTGCGAAGACCCTTCTGAATGCAAGCCCTGGCAGAGATGTCACATGCACAAATGCTTCGCAGTATTCTCTCAGAAATGCTTCAAACATTGGCATTGCAGAGGATTTGCAAGATGTGTAAATCGAGTGTGTCAGGAAGCTCCGATCCCCAAGGAAACATACATGCGGCCTACACCAGACTCGGAGTATTGTAATTGTGAGCCGGAACATGTTTGCATCAATTTGAAGTGTTATAAGTTTTGTAAATACTCGGGTGAATGTCCATTTACTCAAGTTTGTGGGTTCTCGGGGTTTTGCTATTAGAATGAGAAAAAAGGGCTATGATTAGTGTTTTTTGAATGAAAATTTATTGATCAACAAGCCTGGCATCGCCGGCTTTTGCCGCCATTCAAGCACTTCTTGAAATCCGTCAACAAACAGACAGCCACACAAACGTTTTCTTGTCTCTTTCCTTATTTATAAAACGCTCCTGGTCTTGAAGGACGGGTCGATTTGAAGTGATCGAGTCAACTTCCGCCTAGAAGAAACCGGAGTATTTCTTATTTTATCAGATGTGCTTCTTAGCCCGTTTTCTCTTTAAAGGAAAAAACGGTTGATCCCTTTCGCCACGAAGAGGCGAAGCACGTGAAAGGGGATGGTTTTGTTTTACGTCCAACCACGGACGGGTGAGGTCTGCAAAAAGGAACACAGAGCACTCGGGTTTAGTTTTGAGGTCTGCAAAAAGGGAACACAGAGCACTCGGGTTTAGTTTTGAGGTCTGCAAAAAGGGTACACAGAGCCTCGGGAATTTCGGTCAGCCTCTACCGGGTTCGGAAGACGACTGACGATGAATGATCGATTCCAGAGACCCTTGCAGTATTGGGGCGGAGTCGAGTTTGGGCAGCGTACGTGAGTATATTTACCGAAATTCGATATCTACTGACCTTTACGATCTTATCTCGTGGGAAAATCTATTACTCGTCTACGAGCCTATTGTCAATTACCACCAATAAAAGACCCATGTGTCGATTTCGGAGCAATGTGTCGGTTATGGGAAAAAAGGAATAAAAGAACACTTGACAGTAATAAAATAGACGTCAACGGCGTTCGTCCACCCTTTTAGACGTGAATATTTAGTTTCCCGCCACGTTGGGTCATGTAGGTCAAAAAAGTGGACGGACGGACGGACACACAGAGCCACAGATAAACAAAGAGATACCACATGAATTTTATACAATAAGTATGATTTTGATTCCATAAGCAAGTAAAGTATTCAAAAGGTAAAAGCAGCAAAGACAAACTCAGCAATTGGATACGATTCTGGGGCGAACGGAGTTCGAGAAACCCTACGATCCAAACCAAGGACGCTGAAGAAAAAAATTCACATGAATACTTGGAGCCGGGAGAGAAGAGATGGGAGAAGGAACAAGTTTGTGTTGATAATTATAAGATCAGAAAGCGTTTTTATAGGACCACGGTCCTGGAAGAATGAATACAATATCGGAAAAAGAGGAAAAAAAAGCACAGGAGAGTATATAATGAAGAGGAATCTGGCTAATGATCAAGAAGAGAAACTACACACACCTTGTAGCTAAAACAGACAAAACAGAGTCAAAGTCAGCAAGAAAGGTAATGGAATACGTAAAGTGGAAGTAAGGAAGATGAAGATGGAAGAAAGTTATTCAGAAACCTAGATACAATTCAGATAATACCGTTTTTGAAGGAAGGAAGCATGTTTTGGTTAGCAAGAAGTAAACGAGAAGATTTCAACGACACCTTGCCATTTGTAAATACCATTGAAATCAGTCGAAAATTTGGATAATGGGTAGGGAAAAGACAACGGAGAAGTTACACTTGACACACAGAAGAACACGAACTAGTAGGAGTGGAATGGAGAAGATCAAGAAGAGCAGATTCAAGAAC
The DNA here is from genome assembly GCA_900883565.2 of Caenorhabditis panamensis. Classification (NCBI taxonomy): domain Eukaryota; kingdom Metazoa; phylum Nematoda; class Chromadorea; order Rhabditida; family Rhabditidae; genus Caenorhabditis; species Caenorhabditis panamensis. The sequence continues at coordinate 13,501 of LR537655.1, forward strand.
CGAGTTAAGAAGATTTTCAGCGTGTTTGACTCGGTGGTCCACAGGGCTTCTTGAACTCCGCAAGAATCGTCTCGAGTGAGTCGTGCTGGTGGGACACTTCCTGGATAGCTCGAGTGATTTTGAACATCTGAAAGTATGAGTTTATGTATTGGGTGCGTCCTTTTTTAAAAATGTTATGTTATTCCTAATAAACACTATTCTACAGTTCCTCTCTCACTTCTCCCCTCTCACTGCTCCTCTCTCGCTCGCTAGCACCGCTCAATCCGCATTTTTCTCATCTTTTCCAGTCTCAACAAGAACGGAGTGGCTTTGCAGTGTTACTTGAGACCCTTCCCACCCTCATACTTCATCAATCAACTCACTTTCTCGAACTCCTGACCAGCGTACATGCTGTCCTCCGTCAGCTTCTTCAGTTTCCGCTTGAGGAAGTTGTTTCTTCTCAGTCCCTCCATCCTGTGAGCTTCTATAATCACCGATTTGCGATGCCAATCTTCCAGGATGATACGGTAGTCCCAAGCGTAGGCCAAGAACGCACTTCGAAGGTCTTCAGCGTCATCTCTGAAAGAAAGAATTTTATGAAGAACTGAATGTCTTGATTATTCACGAACCCTCTATTTTTCGACATGCTCATGAAGGTTGCGATTCTCTGTTTGGTGATCTCGAGCTGGTGGGTCAATTGATTGGGACATCCTCTATCCATGGACGTGAAGGACACATGGGCTTCGTCATCACCCTCTCTTCTCTGCCTTGTCCGGAGTTCCGCCAGACGGAGTCTTGAGCTCTGTCCCTTCCTTTCCTTGAGTGCATACAGACGCTTCTGGAGGTGTGACGCACGGACGAGGACCTGAAAACAAAAGTTTATATTATACTCCGAACATCCAAATCAGTTCCCACCTTCTTGAGCTCCATCCTTTTCTCATTGTAGGCATCAACGAGCTCTCTTCCAGCCGCAGAGTAACGCTGCAGGACTCCGTTCTTCTTGTTCTCTCGGAGCTCCTGCTCCTTGTCCTTTGTCGCTTTGTACTCCTTGATCACGTCGATGAGGAAGGCGTTCGCACGATCCTGGGCAGTATTCAGTTTTACGTGGAGCTCCTCCATGGCATCTTGATCGCTGAAAGATTGAGAAAGCGTGTATTTGCAATTGGAACAGTGAAGTTTGAGATATACAATTTGTGTCACAAGCACATACGACGGGATTTGGTGGAATCCGTTGAAAACGAGTTCGGAACCTATACAAATGCCGTATCTTTTTCAGCTAGTCCTAATTTCTTTGCTAATTGCCCTAGTAAATCTCAATTTCACAGATTATGTCTTGTTTTTGTTTGCTCACTTGTTCCGTACGTGCATCTACTCATTGTTCCTGCGTTTTGCTTCTCTATTGTCATTTTTTGACCTAGATGCACAGTACCGGACAATAAGAAATCATATTTTGGGTTTCTCAGTGAAAAAACGTGAATTTCTAAGCAATGGGTCAGGGATTCAACATGAATGCATGACTCAAACTGTTGATAATATTGTTTTTCAACCTTCTGTGAACTAGGAAAACAAAAGTTGACAGCCGGGAAAGTCTTGATTTTTCTGCTACACCCAAAGATACCTCCCAACACAGAAATCTCGTCTTTCTCTTTTTTTGTAAGTTATTGCAAGCATGTCAAACAAAGTACTCTAAACGGGTTTTCACATGAAAATTCATAACTATGTTGAGTTTCAACTTCAGTGGTTTTCTAGTTGCGAAGATACACCAAACAAATCAGAATTTTGTTGTTTCGTAGGCTCGCTCAAAATCTTTGAAAGGGTGTAGCGGAAAAATCAGAATTTTCCCGGCTGTTATTTTTTGTTTTCCTAGTTCCCAGAAGGTTGAAGAACAATATTATCAACAGTTTGAGTCATGAATTCATGTTGAATCCCTGACCCATAGCCTAGAAAATGACGTTTTTGCACTTAAAAACCCAAAATATGATTTCTTTTTGTCCGGTACTCTAGATATCACCTAGGGAAAACATTTGTGTTCCTACCAAGTAGCTCAAAACTTCAAAGTTTGCTGAAAAAAACTCACAACGTCATCGCATGATCCATAGCCGACTTGTACTGCCTCTCCAACACCAGATTCTCCGAGTTGATCTCGTGGAACCGCTCTCCTTCCATTATCAGCCTCTTTTCAAAGTAGTAGAGTTTGAGAGCGGCCCGGAACTCATCATAGTACGCGAGGACCGTCTTCATGACGAGCTTCTGGTTGTCAGAGACCACCGGGAATGCGTCCTTCGATTCCGCGGTGAGTTTTTCCATGGTTGAGATTTGTCTTTCTTTCTGAAAGAAAACTGATATTAGATTCAGAATAAGAAATGGAAAACTTACGAGAGCCTCCGCGAAATCAAAAAGAGAAGGTGTCTCCTCTGGGAGTGGGACCCATTTTCTGGGATATGAGCGTCGTCCGGTTTTGCGGTACTTCAAGTACTCGAGGAGAACGGCCAGAGGCTCCGCGTCCTTGTGGAAGATGATTGCGTTGTCGAACAACGAATGCTGGACATCATCGCACAATTTGGACTTATTGAGACAGTGAAGACGGAACTTGTAATCTCTCGCCGCGTCTTCAGCTGTTTCGAACTCCCTTTTGAAGAAGTTTTCGAAGAAGCTGTAGTTGGTTTCCATCTTTGACTGTAGGTTGTAGATGCTGCAGACCCAGCGGATTGCGGGTTCGATGCGATGCATTTTCAGAGAGATCAGATCCCGAACTCTCAGCTTGTACGGGCATTTCATCTGCTTCACGATCTTGATGAGGATGACTGCTTGCTCCCTGAAAAAGACAAATTTCTGTAGGAAAATTTTGGAAAATGAACGACACCTGTTGTTTTTTGACGTCACGTATATCAGAAAATCCATGTTTCACTCATAAACTAGTGACCCCGATAAAACAAGCAACATTAGAACGTTTATAACTGGCAGGGTTATAAAAATCTAGCGCTAGTGTTTAGGGTCCTACACTAATCTAGACATCGAAATAGCATTTTGGGAATGTCAACACTCGTTTGAAGAACCTACGGCTAGTCTATTGCAACTAAGACTCGTCTGTAGGTATTTTTTTCTTCCTTGAGGAACACTGATTTCAGAGTCCCGACATTTTCGTGGAAGGCCGCGAACCCATTGTGTGGGACAACCTACTAGTCTAAATGGGCTGAAATTAATGTAGACATCTCAAAATTAGTGTGGGAGCATCAAAACTAGTGAAAGAAACCTAACAGTGAGGTAGAATTTTCAACCGACAGGGTCGCTAAGGTTTTCAGGTGATTCGGAGTGTTTTGTGTTTTGGAAAACGGCTAACTCGTGCGATCTATGCTCAGCCCCATTGCTGATGCTTTTGACTCTTTTTTGACGTCTAGAACAACCAAGTAAGCTCTGGCACCTAGGTTTGGCACAATCCCGGCCAAAATTTAGCTTAAAATCAAAATTTCTAGTGCAGAAAGTGGATCTATCAATCTTTCAGTAGCTGGCCTAACCGGAGCAAATTTTTTTTTACGAAAGTTCGGTTCCAATGATTTTTTTGTGAATAGGTAATACTTACCAGTGCTTGCTATCCTGACCGAGTCTCTCATCCACTTCGTAGAATCTCAGTCCATGGCAGATGCGATGATCCAGGCGGGAGATGAGGAAGCACAATCCTCCGGTGATTCTGTCGAATTCGGCAAGCTTCAGCACACGTGATCGATGATATCCGACCTTGGACAGCTCGTCGAGTATGTTATAGAAGTACGGAGTCTTGTCGGTGGGCTTTGCTCTCTGAAAACTTGTTTTCTATAGCAAAAAAAATTTGAAAAGAAATAGCACTCACTCTTCTCTCATCATCTGACGAATCGGACTCTCCAAAAAGCGACATTTCCTTCAGATGCTGGATGGATTGGCGAAGTCCGAGACGATTATGACGATTTCAACGATTTTGAGGCGGTTGATCTGAAAAAACAACGATTTTTGACGGAAATCCAGTAGAGACCCATTTCTCAATGCAGTTTTCCCGAAAAATTAAGCAAAAATAAGCCAAAACACCGGAAAAACTGTGAAAATTGGAAGGAAAAGCGTGGAAAACAAGAGAAAAAGAGAGACGAGGAGGGCAGCTGTGTCGTTCGTGGCGAGACCCGCCGTGCAAACACCACGCGCGCAAATGCACACAGAACAGATGCCACTCTTGGCTGAGAGAAAGGAAAAAAATTCCAGGAGTTTGGAAAATCGTAAAAAAAATGGGGGAAATCGGGGAATTTTCAGAAAGGTGTCAAAAGTCATAGAAAATTTTGAAGGAAAATTGAAAATTCTGAAAAAAATTTTTTTTTACAGATTTTGAATTTTTATTTTTTTTCAGTGTTTTTTTTTAAAAAGACTCTAAAAAATGATAGAAATTTCGAAATGAACATGGTAAAAATTTCAAAAAAAAAAACAAAAATTCCGCAAAAATTGGACGGAATTTAGAGCTACCAGGTTTTTTTCAATTTTTTTTTCAAATGTTTTATAAATTTTTTCTTTTTTAAATCAGATAAATTTAGAAAATAATTCATTTTTTGGAAAATGCATTGTGCATGTTCACAATTATTCTCGGCTCGAAATTTAGAAATTTCACGCAAAAATTCAAGAAAAAAACCAAATTTTCGTCATTTTTTCTATTTATTTCTAGCAGAAAAAGCCAAAAACAGATTTTTCGATGATTTTCTGAAAGCTGTTCTCTTTTTCAGCTTAAAATTAGCTTGAAACAAGCAGGAAATTCCCGAAAAACTAAGAAAACCCCTGCAAAAAACGTCGATAATTGTTATGGATGAAAAGAGGGGGAGGTTAGATGTGCAGGCAAGCGACGGCCGCTCGGGGCAAGCGGCCGGCGGGGAGAAGAGAGATGTGGCCATTGTGAAGAGACGACAGAGACATTTTGCCCGAGGAGAGAACGTTTCTCTCTTCTTTGTGGTCTGGGCTTGGGGAAAAAGAGGAGAGATAGCAATGTTTAGCGCGGCAGGGCGCGGCGCCCGTGAATTGGTAGAAATGAAGAGAAAACCAAGAGGGAAAGGCATTGCGCTTCGCATTTTTCAAGCAAATGTGTTGAAAACGTTAGGAAAAAGACAGAAAAAACACATAGACCGAGTTAGCAACAAAATTTCATTAATAAAATGTTGAGTACACAAGTTTGAAAGGTAAAGATGAAAAAGGTCTATTGGAAGATCAGTAAGTTACAAAATGAAAAAAAAACAAGGAAAATAATACAGTAAAGCTAGAAAGGATCTTCTGAGCAGCTTTTCCGTTAATTGCCCTCCTTGCCAGTCTCCTCCAACTGTCGCGACAACTCCTATCTGGTTCTGAAAATTGGATCCATCAAAAATTTCAGTTTTTGTTCAACAACTAACTTGTGAAAGTCTTTCCAATGCTTTGGCACGTTTCCCTCAAACATTCTTCCATGGCCCGCCAATTTCATCTCATTTTCCCAATGGTGAACATGATGTTGATGGCATTGAACTCCAGTGAATCCGGTAGTCACGAAGAAGTAACCCACTGGTTCGCGTTCTCTCCAAGATTTTTCTTGTAGATCCGTCCCTTGAGCATTTCAATCTGAAAAAATTATTGATAACTTGAAAACCAATGTTTTACACAAAATTTGACGCTGTTATTCGTATTCAGCATAAAATTTTGCGTCGAATGATACTAATCATGACCTATTTCAAAGAATTTTTGAAAACTCGAGATTCTAGGATTCAGATGACCTTGACGGCGTTCGGAAGATCGGAACTTTTGAAACGTGTTCAAAACATGTCATGATGGGTATCATTCAACGCAAAATTTTACGCTCAACACGATGAACAGCATGATATCTTATCATCTCGTCGAGTTGGATGAAAAAAATTTGAAAATTAACAAAAAAAATTTTTTTTAAATTTTTTTTTGGAATTTTCTAGATTCTTCTCAGAATTGATTCTGACTGCTCACCTGTTCCGGGAAGACAAATCCAATACCAATGTTCTCAGGATGCACTCCATCATGAAAAGAACTCGAACTCGGTCTGCCACAACTTTAGCTTCCAATTGCTGGTTTGCATATCGGGAAGCCTCATTTCTGGGCGGAATGGCTCTATAAAAAAAAATTATTTTTCGGTTCCAAATTTGTTCTGAATTCTAGAAAAGTGACTGCCTGGACCCTTAATTACCCTGATTCAAAAAATCCCACTTTTTTTCGAAAATTAAAAAAAAAACTCACAAGTTTTCCTTCAAATTCTGCCGACTGGTTGGGAATATTTTCGAACTTGTGGATCCAGAATTGTTCAATCTTTCAAACGTGTCAATCCAGATTCGATTTGGATTTAATTGAAAATCCATATCAAATCCAAAAAGACAGTTATCAAAGACAGAATCAAAAAACAAGTAACAACAAAAAAAATCGGAAACCCGACCACTTCTGCGGTCGCAAAGAAGAATAATGATGTGGGAAGGATACCAGGGGCCTTATATATGTTTTTGAGGAAGGGTTACGGTAGAGCTCCTCCCACCCCCGGGACAGGTGTGGCCCGAAAGGTGGATGCCGACACCCGTTCTCCGGTCCTGTCGGCGAGTCGGGCGGACGACGCACCGACACCCGTTGCCAACGTCTGCGTTACCTTTTTTACCGTACCGACGTGGTCACCATCTGCACATGTGTTCTCTTCTAGCCTACACAAAAAAAGGTCAACAGATTAAACTGAACCATATCTTCAGATAAGAAACCAGTAGAAACGATGTTTTTTGAGTGTATCTACTAACAAGGAATGATCCCGAAGTGACCCCCCTGGATTCTGTTGGAAGTATTTTTTTATGATCATATATCAGTAGATAAAACAAACCACAGAGGGATTTTGTGTGAAAAAATTTTGTTCCCGGAATACGGCACCTCCAATTTTCATGCTATTTTGCCAATTTTTGCATCTAACTCCAACTTTGCGGAAGCATAACTTTTTTCTGAAGAGTTGAAATTGAAAACGGTCAACTGAAAAAATGATTGCGACGTATTCAAAAATATAATGCACAATAATTTAAACTGGTATCAACATCATAACAACTCGAAAATTTTGAAAAACCAAAAAAGGTAAAAACTCAACTTTTTTCTGTGAGCTGGTCAAAACGGGAAAATTTGTGCATTCAATTCTACGTTGTTTCAAACATATGTTTTTAAACTTTCAAAATAATTCACCGTGAAAAAATCGAAAAATTTTGATTTTTCGAAAATTTTCGGGTTTTTTGAAAACGATTTTTGGACATAACTTAGCTCAAACTTATTATTTCTCAATGAAACAAAAACCAAATTGTAGCTAAAAGTTAGTTTGTACCCAAAATATTAACACTGTTGTTAAGTTTAGTGAAAAAATTTTTCAGAAAACGGTTGAGAAAAAAATCTACTTTTTTTCCAACCAGCCAAACTTCTTAAAAACTGATTTTTCGTATTGTGCTGGAAAAAATACTCCGAATTTCCAAATTTCGTCTATAAATCTTTCCTAATCAGTTCAAAAACACAGTTTTTCTTCAAAAAACAGCAGTTTTTCCCAATTTCTCGAAATTTTTTTTGAAAAAACTGCTGTTTTTTGAAGAAAAAAATGTGTTTTTAAACTGATTAGGAAAGATTTATAGACGAAATTTGGAAATTCGGAGTATTTTTTCTAGCACAATACGAAAAAGCAGTTTTTAAGAAGTTTGGCTGGTTGGAAAAAAAGTAGATTTTTTTCTCACCCGTTTCCTGAAAAATTTTTACACTAAACTTGACAACAGTGTTAATATTTTGGGTACAAACTAACTTTTAGCTACAATTTGGTTTTTGTTTCATTGAGAAATAATAAGTTTGAGCTAAGTTATGTCCAAAAATCGTTTTCAAAAAACCCGAAAATTTTCGAAAAATCAAAATTTTTCGATTTTTTCACGGTGAATTATTTTGAAAGTTTAAAAACATATGTTTGAAACAACGTAGAATTGAATGCACAAATTTTCCCGTTTTGACCAGCTCACAGAAAAAAGTTGAGTTTTTACCTTTTTTGGTTTTTCAAAATTTTCGAGTTGTTATGATGTTGATACCAGTTTAAATTATTGTGCATTATAATTTTGAATACGTCGCAATCATTTTTTTAGTTGACCGTTTTCAATTTCAACTCTTCAGAAAAAAGTTATGCTTCCGCAAAGTTGGAGTTAGATGCAAAAATTGGCAAAATAGCATGAAAATTGGAGGTGCCGTATTCCGGGAACAAAATTTTTTCACACAAAATCCCTCTGTGGTTTGTTTTATCTACTGATATATGATCATAAAAAAATACTTCCAACAGAATCCAGGGGGGTCACTTCGGGATCATTCCTTGTAAGAAGATTTTTGGTCTGCAGATGATGTGTCAAGAAAACCTCGCATTCAATCGGATCATGAATGATTTCATAGATTACAACCGTGTTTCTTACCGACTTTTCTTATCTGTGTTTTACTGGTGTTTTTCTGGATTCTGCACCAATTTGCTTAAACTTGGTCATAGAAACAGGTAGAAAAGAGGATTTGGAGTCTGGAATTAGTGAGTTTCAATTCATACTGTTGCCATTCTTTGACGGTGAATAACTGTTAGTGGGGTGTTTGCATATTTTTGCATATTGGCCGTTAGTTATGAGGTTTTGGTTGTCTGTCTTCTCCCAGTATTCTTTCGTTTTTCACTCATAAACATTCTGGGCTACTCTGGTGAGTGGCGTCAACTTTGATTTTCTCAAATTCAACTGTCTTATTTTGTGATATGGATGTTTGAATCAACGAATCGGAGTAAAAGGTGAGTAATTGTATTGTGTGAGTTTTTTTAAAAGGGGATTAAATCTAGAGAGCTTTCAATTCATCAAATTTGCTAGTTTCTTCTTCCTCTTCTCAAAATAAACATCTTCTAACTGAACCACCATCATCACCATCATCAGAATGTGCAAAAAGGACGCCTTAGAGCGTACATTTGGTGCATCATAAGAAGACATGAGAGAAGAAACTTACAAAAGTTCTCTTCCCAAACAAATCCCATTTCTCACTGAACCAACTCTACCATCTCAACCACCAGGACCGAAGGGGACGCCAACAAACCTACAAATCTTCCCTTTATCTAGTAAGAAGCACCAGGCATCCTTCTCGACATCCGTCCAAATCAACCTGATAAATCCCTCACCTGCATTCTTACCTTTCCTTACCATATTTCCTACTATCCTCCATACATATCCTATTGTGTCACCACTAGTGCTGTGACTGCTGTATGGCAGCCCCAATTACCGTATCTCTCATCCCCCTATGTTAACCGGAATGGAGAGGAGTACAACAAGTCACGACGTCAGGAGATCACTCCTAGTGATTATCTGATTATGGAAATCAAGTGATTGTCACTATCAACATCATAAGTACCTGGCATCCTTCTGCACAACCGTCCATACCAACCAGATAAATTCCTTCCCACGTCCTTACCGTCCCTCAGTTTTTTTCTACTATTATCCACCCTTATCCCGTTGTATTATTATTAGTAAGTTACCATTAGAATAAACTCATTTAAAGGAACACTCAACCCAAATTTGAAAAATTTGAGATTTTGTGATTAAAAAATTCGCCATGGTCGATTTAGTCAGCCTATCGAGTTTCAGATGAAAATTTTATATCCTGGCTCCCTGGTGCTCCGAAACCTTTTAATTTTGAACGCGGTACGCATACACCGTCCAATTGGACGCGCAAGTGCACACAATGCGTGCGATTGGACGCGCAAACTTTTTTACGAGCAATTTTTTATTTTTTTCTCGCTATTTTGCTTCTTTTGTCTATTTTTCTTGTTGTTTCTTCAGTTTTTCTTGAAGAATTCGGTTAAACTTTGTTTATTCGCTTATTTTTTACAGAATCTGTGCAGAAAAATCGAAAAAATTCATCAAAAATCGAGCAAGAACGACGAAAATGGAATTCCGCTACTGGCAGTGCTGCAGTAGCTGAATTAGATAAGTTTTACATTTTTATCTTGTTCTAGTATGCAAAAAGATGCTTTGTGAACAATTTTCAGAACAGAAAGCAGCGTCGCAAGCCGAAATTCAAGAATATTTCACTTTTTCGAGAAAAATGTAGATTTTTGGATGATTTCAAGAGTTATTGACAGGGATACAATTACGATGTAAGTTTTTATTGTTTTTCAATGAGTAAAAATTAAGTTGTTGCTTCTTCAGTCGCCGATTGATAACTTCCTGGCTCGAAATGGACGATTTCAACCTGAAAACCCGATGTTTCGCGGCGATTTGGGCGAAAAAGGACGTATCGTGAGCAGAGAAGATGGAGTTGATGAGAAGAAAGAAGAACCTAATGTTTTTGCATAATTTTTGTCTTATTAGCTCTCATAAAAACTAATATAACTTCGCAAAATCGGTATTTCAATGATTTTTGGTCGGAATCGCAGAGAAACTGAGCAAACTGGTTATTTTTTGAAAGGGTGTGGTTGTTTTTAACATAACAAACACGTACAACGCGATTAGAGATCTGGAAATTACGAAAAAATTACAAAATTCGGTAAAAAATGGAAAAAATTGAAAAAATAAAGTAAAAAAATAAAAATACGACACTCCGAAATTACGCATATGCGCTGGGTTTATCGTAAATCGACACAGGCTGCAAAATGGCGCGCAATTCAAACTTGAAAAGCTTTTTCTGGTTTAGGTGCTTAGGATATTTTTATCGAACTTTTTCCTAGTGGAAATGACAAAGTCGAACATGGCTAATTTTTTGATCACAAAATCACAAACTCGAAAATTTTGGGTTCAGTGTTCCTTTAACCAAAAATATCTACCACTGAATTGCTGGGTGTACAACTAGTAAGTTACCATCTTAATAAATCTATCTAATGAGATTTCTATCACTGAACTGACTAGTGCACAAGATAACCAAAAGAAATCCTTATTTGGTTGGCTTCTTGTTGTGCTTGTTCAATAAACTAGCGTTGGAGTTCTGGAATTGGTTCAGGCCCCGGTGGCAATTAGGATTTGACTCCTCTGTTCACTTTACTGCTTCTATAATTGGACGCTGCAAGAAGAAAACTTCCCATGAAACGTTGTGTACTTGGGAAGAAGGATGGGGAATTGAATATTTCAAAAGACGCTTTGTTTCACATTAAATTTATTAAAAATTGACACAAGAAGAGTGCTTTTTGGGAAAGGTAAAATTAAAAGAAATGAACAAATGAGAAATTAAATTAAATCAAACAGACTCGATCTCCATATTCCACAAAAAGTACTCGTTGTCCCACTTAACAAAACTATCCCGGGTTTCCCTTGTAGTAGCGGTGTGAGAGGATCCTCTGGATGTCGAACCAGCTTACACCGAACTTGTAGTTCTTGAGCTTCCCGTAGAGGTTCGGATCCATCTCAAGCTTGGTCATCAGGATGATGGCGGAGGTGAGCTGTCTCGGGACATAGGAAACAACGGGTTCTGAAACTAGAAGTTAGTTTAGAAATAGACAAAAACAGCTTCCTATAGTTAAAGACTCGCGACTACTATTCCTATAACTAGTTTTCTTCAATTTTGCTGAATTCCCTTGAAACAGAGGTGACAAATAATTATTTCCGATTGTCTAGTTCAAAACTTGTGAATTGTGATTTTCTGGACCACCAGTAACCCTGATTCGAAACTATGACAGAGCCCACAATTCTCGAAAGTGTAAAAAAACTCACAAATTTCTTGTTTTGAATTCATCAATTTCATATCATCAAAAAACATCACTTCAGAAAAATCGAGAACCGGTCATCGTCTGTTGACCCAGGTCTGGAACAATGTTAAATTGATTTTAGTAAAAAAAGATGAAAGAACTTACATGTTTGATTAGAGGAAGTATCCTCAATTTCTTGGAAACAAGATCCAAAATGGAAATGGTGAAGAAAAATGAAGAGTAGTGACTGCGAACATGAGCGCACGAATCGAACTAGAGCAGCAGAAGTGAAATCTCTGTGAAGTCGAGAATCAATTCGAAAATGATGACAATTAAACGACGAAACGACACTCCAACACTCCGTCGCGCTGAATTTACCATTAGGAGATTGGTTTGTATAGCCACGGTCTTTACTCTGCGTCTCCGCTACAAACAAAAATACCCAAACATCGCCGTCCTGGTTTTTGTCCGTACACACATGCAATGGACACCTATTGAATCGTCTTGAACGTCGGTATTAACCCAGTTACAAAAGGTACGCTGGTGTCTGACCTTTTGAAAGAGAGTGTCGGACAAACTGTTATTTTTGGTCCAGCTCTATCGGGGTTTCCGGTGGAGCAATTGGAATATGAGTTAGATGTCATGGAATTAAAAAAAAATGACGTGCAAAAAACAAATTATGATTTTGAAAACATCTGGCTCTCCGTCTTCTATGTAAACTCTTCATTGGTTGCCTTCCATCAAAAATAAGCCTACAAAAAAGGTCGCCTCCCCATCAAATAGGCCTACAAAAAAGGTTTTTTCCCCCTACAAATAGGTCTACAAAAAAGGTGGCCTTTACTTACAAATAGGCCTACAAAAAGGGTCAGGTAATCCTACAAATAGGCCTACAAAAAAGGTAACCGTCACTCACAAAAAAGCCTGCGTAATGGGCCGCCTCTTCCTACAAATAGGCCTACAAAAAAGGTTGTTTTCCCTTACAAATATTCCTACAAAAAAGGTCGACTTACTTTACAAATAAGCCTACAAAAAGGGCCTCACCCTCCTACGAACAGGCCTACAAAAAGGGTCGCTTTCCCCTACAAATAGGCCTACAAAACGGGCCACCTCCCCTTACAAATAGGCCTACGAAAAGGGTCGCCTCCCCCTACAAATAGGCCTACAAAAAAAGTAAGCTACTCCTACAAATAAGCCTACAAAAAGGTCGCTTTCCCCTACAAATAGGTCTACAAAAAAGGTCACCTTCCGCTAAAAAAAAAAGCCTGCAAAAAGGGTTGTTTTCCCTTACAAATAGGCCTACAAAAAAAGTCGCCTTCTCTTACAAATAGGTTTACAAAAAGGCTAGTAGAAAACCTGAGAGAGGTGGGAAAGGATAGGGGCTACTCGGAAAAAGAGAGAAGTACGCTGGATAAGCATTTTATCTTAAAAAAAGATTATTTGGTTATGCATTTGTAGAAAACAACTTGAAAATTGAGTATGAGATACAATAAATAAAAGTGAAGATGGATATTGAAGATGGTTGCAGTCGATGTAGAAGAAAGTTAGGATCATGTTGTTGTTCCCAGCGATCAAACTTGCTCTCCATTCAGCTCAAAGTACAGATCCTGAAATAAAACAGTTAGAAGAGTCCGCCTCTTCATTTTGAGTACTTACCACATCACCAATTCTCTCATGAACTTCCAGCAAATGTCTATTGCAACCAGTACCGTCTTTCTCCTTAGCCAGACACAACCAACAGAAATGCTGACCAAAAGTACATTTCAAGTGGTTCCAGCCTTTGTTCTTCTGAACTCGGGTTTGGCAATTCAAGCAAAACTTGATTTGGTCTTCTCCTTTGAGGCTGTTCAGAAAATCAGCTTTTTCTCGGTCTTCTTTGCAAGCTTGGCCTTCGTGGGTCTTTCCAAAACAGTCTCCACAGTACAGATACTTGCAGTCCGGATTGAAGCATGGGGTTTTTAGCTCTCCGTATCAGAATGCCATCACAATCTGGAGCACCACAGCAACGCATTGATGACGTATTCCTTGGCAGCTTTGCAGAGTGGAGGAAGCTTTCTTGCACCCAGGGACATGTTTCGTATTTGCGGCGTCCAATGATATCCACATTCTTTGACTTCACACTTCAGCTTCATATCCAATTTCCTATCATCGATCATCGAGTCCACTTGATTGTTGGCGCAGTCTCTGCAGAGCATATGTCCGGTCACCACTCCTATTCGGTTCTGAAATTTGGAAACACATATTACAGAAGATCATCAATTCTAAATGCTCTAATTCTTTTCATCCCAATCAAAAGTCTCAATAAACCCCACGTTTTCCCAAAGTATAAAGAAACTCACAAATTTCCATTGACGTCATGTTTGTATGTGCATGCACACATTCTCTCATCCAATGTCGATATTTCCGAGCAGGTAGATCCAGAATTGTTCAATCATTCAAACATGTCAATTCAGACTAGATTTGGATTCATTTGAGAATCCATATCGAATCCAAAAAGACAGTTATCTCTGACAGAATAAAATACAGGTAACATCAGAAAAATCAAAAGCCCAACCACTTCTGCGGTCACAAGGAGAATAGTGATGTAGGAAGGATACCAGGGCCTTATATACGTTTTTGGGGAAGGGTTACGGTAGAGCTCCTCCCACCCCCGGGACAGGTGTGGCCCAAAAGGTGGATGCCGACACCCGTTCTCCGGTCCTGTCGGCAACGGGCGAGCTGCGAAAGGGTAGCCGCAGCGGCGGGCGGACGACGTGCCGACACCCGTTGCCAACGTCTGCGTTACCTTTTTTATCGTACCGAAGTGGTCACCATCTGCACATGTGTTCTCTTCTAGCCTACACAAGAAAAAAAAGGCGAAATGAACTATATCTTCATAGATTCCTATTTGATGAACCAAAGTAAGACAATTCAAACACTTCTTGATTAGTGTATTCATACTCTAGATGTATGATATGGGTCTGAATACTACAAAGTGTCGGGACACGGGCCGGCGGTATGTAGTCTTCTCACCATTATCCAGAGCATGTTCTTAATTGATGAACGAAAGTGAGACAAATCAAACACTTCCTGATCAGTGTATTCATACTCTAGATGTATGATATGGGTCTGAATACTACAAAGTGTCGGGACACGGACCGGCGGTATGTAGTCTTCTCACCATTATCTAGAGCATGTTCCTATTTGATGAACCAAAGTCAGACAATTCAAACACTTCTTGATTAGTGTGTTCATACTCTAAATTTAAGATATGGGTCTGAATACTACAAAGTGTCGGGACACGGACCGGCGGTATGTAG
>LR537655.1:35281-45334 GCA_900883565.2 Caenorhabditis panamensis
TGATCAAGAAGTGTTTGATTCGATTGACTTTGGTTTCTTCATTAAGAACATGCTCCAGATAATGGCGAGAACACTACATACCGTTGGCCCCTGTCCCAACACTTTGTAGCATTCAGACCCATATCACACATCTAGAGTATGAATACACTAATCAAAAAGTGTTTGATTTTGGGTTCTCTTTAAACGGAAGAAGGACAAATCACTAAGGTTTATTGGGATACTGTAGGAAGGAGGGAAACAAAAAAGACGGTCAATTATGGAATTGATCACTCCTTGGCATTTTCATTTTTAAATTGCTCTGACAGCCATGGAAGATCCGGAAGAGCACGGTCCAGGAGATTCAAAACTTCAAAGTCCAGCATCGGGTTGATCTGGAAGAATCATTTCTTGATTTCCCTTTCTCGGTTTCTCAAAATTTCATACCTTCAACATTCTAGTCCGTTTCTCCAACTTTTCCTGATCCCGAGAAACTTGTAGCTGTACGAGTCAAGCTCGTGTTAAGCCGCATCCTTGACAGTTTGATCGGTGGACTTCTCAATGATTCTTGCCAACTTTCTTTTGGCTAATCCCAGCGGATCCTCGGTTTCGATTGTGTCTTCCTTTTATCGACATTCCAGCCAGATTTTGTAGTTTTTGGCTACTTCCAGTTGTGCTTTGAGCATGATGTTCTCTGCTGTCAGATCCAAAATTCCGACGTTCTTCTGATTCTCCTTCGGAGTAGGCATGCTTTCTGCAAAATTCAGTAAGAAGGTGAAAAACGGTCAATATCACAACTTCGAAGGAACTTTTGATAGGGTTTTTGATTGAAATTTGTACAAAATTAAACAAGTTTTTTCTATTTTCCGGGGTAATTTTGTTGACGATTTTTCAAGAAAAAAGATCAAAAGCTGCGTTTTTTTACTTGTTTTCCCGAAATTTGCGCAAATCCCCCTTTTTTTCAAAACCAAAAGGTATCTTACCTTTGTTTCATCCGATTTCATCGAAAATCGACATCAAATCACAGTCAAAAACTCAGAAAAATAGGGGATTACTCCGCTCATCAGAGCTGCCTAGAGGAATTGGAGTAATTCTGACTTTGTTTTTTTGTCTCTAAATAATCAATTTTGATCATGTCCGCAAACACCGTGCAGTCAACTGCAGAAAACACCTGATTTTACGACAATTCAGGATACCTTTTGCTCGCTCAACCCGTTCCTTCGCCGCGGTTACATTTTTCTCTGCGTCTCCACTACGTGCGGAAAAAAGTGAATCTTCGCCGACCTCGTTTTTGTCGGTACACAGACCAACGTAAGAGGAGAGATACACTGAGAACGTCGGTTTTAACCCAGTTACTCAAGGTACGCTGGAGTTCCGACCTTTCGAAAGAGAGTGTCGAACAAACTTCAATTTTTGGAACCGCTCCACCGGGGTTATCCGGAGGAGCAAAATTTTGAACAATTGAAAAATTGAAAAATATAAATTTTCACTGATTGGTTGCATTCCAATTTTACCCAGAAGTGTTTGACATTGGTATCTCCATTGAGAACATGCTCCAGATAATGGCAAGAACACTACATACCGTTGGCCCCTGCCCTTACAACTAGACTAGTAGAAAACCTGAGAAAGGTGGGAAAAGATTGGAGATACTTGGAAAAAGATAGAGGTAGGCTGGATAAGCATTTATTTCAACAATCTTGTTGATAGTTTGATTGTGCATTTGGAGAGACAAGTAAACGAAATTATAATTACAACAATGACAAAAAAAAAACAAATAAATAATAATGAATAGAAACAAAAACAATTATCGGTGAATGACTCGATGGTTTTTTTTATAATCGTGGAGTTCTTGAGCCGCCATCTTCACTTCTCCTTTCTTTGCTTTGGGGTTCCCTAAAAGTTGTGATAAATTTCAGAAAATAAGGCAAAAAACTCACATCTGCTCAGAAAATTGGCAAGGTTTCGTGGTAGCTTTGTGACGAGCCGGGAGAAATCGAGGTCGGATGGATCCCAGACATATCGTAGTACTTCTGGAATCATTTTTTATAAAGGATTAATGAAAAGGGGGAACTCACCAATATTTCGATCTTCTTCTTAGTCGGTTTCGATGGAACCTCAGCAACGGATCGAAGCATCGGTAGCGTCGGAATTTCAGAGAACCTCCACCGGGCAAAGATGTTCAAAATTGAACTCAAAAATCATTCAAAACTTTAGGGAAATCTAGAAACGGTCATCATCTGTTGACCCAAGATTGCAAGAAAGCTCAATGAGCTTGAGAGAGAATGATGAATGCGCTATTCCGAATCTGCAAAATGAAGCTTTGAAAATGGTGGTATGAGAGGGGAGCGAGTCGGAAAAATACGGAAAGATGAAGATAGAAAGGATTTTGCCATTTTCTAACAGATGAACTATGTCAGAGAAGGAAAAAGCGTGGCGTTACTGATGGAGGTAGGAGAAACACTGCCATAACAAAACTAGTGAAGGTGAATGAGGAGTGATGACTGTGAACAAAAGCGCAAAAATCAGAAGAGAACAGTGAAAACATGAAAAACCGAGGAAGTCGCAAATCAATAAGGAAATGATGAAAAATGAGTTAGAGATGATGGATGATGAGAGGTTCTGATTGGGCAGAACAGTTGTGGAGAGAGAGTGTTGGAGAATAAAAGAGCTAAAACCAAGAAGAAAGCCTAGAAAAAACTATGAAATTTGTGAAATCGGGAGCAGCAGGTTGCGGGAAAAGTCAGGAAAGTCCGTTAAATCAGAGAAAACAACAGCAAAAAGGAAAAAATGAAGGTAAATAAGGAGTGGTGACTGTGAACAAAAACGCAGGAATCAAACAAAAACAGGGAAGAAGAAGACACAACACTGAAGCCGCAAAATCAATTTGGAAAAAAAAAACAAATGAGTGAGAGATGATGGATAAAGAGAGGATTAGGTTGTGCAGAAAAATTGGGGATAGGGAGTGTGGTAGAGGGAGAGAGCAAAAACCGGAAAAACAGCCGAAACGACACTCCACTGCGCTCAACTTAGCGACTGGAGAAATGTTTTTGAGCAGACATTTCGAAAGTCGATAAAATCGTTTTCACAATCCTGCAAAGAAAAAACCAGACAGGTGTCAAAAAAATTATCCCAGTGATTTTCCATTCAATCCTGCAAAAAGAAGTTTGTAATCAGAAAAAGGTATGAAAACTGGTCCAAAACCAAATTTTTCAGGAGTCAAAAAATTCCAAACACCAAGAAAATAGTGAAAAAAAGTTCATAATGATGAAGTGGTGATCAATAAATATCAATAAAAAATTTTGCAGGAACCAGTGGCGAGTAGAGGAATCTGACGATGGCATACTTCTTCAGGCAGCATCTCGGATGATCATCTCGATTGCGGGCTCGAACATATCAGCGAATGGACGGTTTTGAACGAGTCAAAACAGCGCAATCGGACATCACAATCACGAATTTGATAGCTGGAAGTGAGATCCAATTATTGAAAAAAGAGCTTTTTTGAAAATTTTGAGAGTTTCTTCTCACAATCTTCCGTTTTTTGCTGTTTTTTGTTTTTGAACTGATTTTCTTACAAGTTTTCATGAAAATAGTTAGAAAAGAGGATTTTTCATTACTAATTTTGAGATTTCGAGTTTTAAGGGGAAAATCACAAAAATGTGTAACTTGCAATGAAAACCTCAATCATTTCAGCCAAGCTGACTATTTTAGCCTTCACACCGGCCTTGCTCTTTGTTTCTATTAAAAGAATTCGAGAAAAACCAATCCAAAAACGACAAAACACCGGGAAACCGAATTCGTTGTCCGAAAACGTCTGAAAAAATAGTTTAGATTCAAGAAATTCAGAATATTCGACGTACTCTGAAGCTTCCGCAGCAACGATCTTCAACTGCTCGTCGGCGATCACAGTTCGCTTGTCCTTGGCTCGGATGAACGACTTTGGGTGGATCGGGAACAGACCAGAGAGTCCTGAACGTCGATTTGATCATTTTTACAAGGAAAATTGTGCTTGCTTACAAAGAAGTTCGAGAACCGGCACCGATCGTTTCGTTCTCCGATCCAATACTTCAGTCGACCAAAGTTGAGCGCCACGAGCTTCTCCAGAACATCTGAATGTTTCACTATCACTAAAATTCAGAAAACGTCATCAATTTACAAAACGCTTTAGAAGGCGAAGGTTAGAGTGAAATAGGTCGATTCAGTCGCAAAATCTACTTCAAAAGTTCAAAAATGCCAGTAATTTCCAAAATCTCCAAGATTCTATTATAGTTATGCTCAGAAATCTTCAAGATTTTGGGAAAATCAGGAGAATCAGAGTTTTTTGACGCCTTCTGAAGGCTAAATTGACTCTAAACATTCTTCAAAAAGCTTCAAAAGCCCCCACAATTCTTGAAAAAAACACTCACCTCTTCCTCCTCATCCTTATCCAACAAGTTCCATGCGGTTTTCGTAAGTTTCACGGCAAGGGTCCACGATTGAAGTCGAGGCACTGCTTGAAGTTTGTTTTGGTGGTGATGATGTCGTGTAGGAAGGCGACGAGATCTCCGAATTGAGTAGGAACTGGAAGATTTCAAATTTCGTATTTTTTCCAACTAAAATTCACACGAAAGGGTAACATGGAATGAAAAACGCAGTGTTTTTGATCATAACTTTTTCTAAAGTGTGAAAAACTTACAGATTTCTGGTTCCGCACCTATCTACATCACAAAAAAAGAACATCACTTCAAGAGAATCGAGAAGCGGTCATCACCTGTTGACCAAAGACTGGAAAAATTCTTAATAAATTTCAGAGAAAATGCTGAATGAACTTACAGGTTTATTTAGCAAAAGTGTCCTCAATTCATATGAACCTGAAAAATGCAACTATGAAATTTGTGAAATCGAGAGGAGCAGGTTGCGAGAAAAGTCAAGAAAGTCAGCAAAACAATAGGAAACAACAGCAAAAAGGAGAAAGTTGTAGGTGTATAAGGAGTGGTGACTGTGAACAGGAGCACGGAAATCAAACGAAGACAGGGAAAAGGAAAGAACAACATTGAAGTCACAAAATCAATCTGGAAAAAAAAACAAATGGGTGAGGGATGATGGATAATGAGAGGTACTGGTTGCGCAATAAAAGGTCTGGATAGGGAGTGTGTGAGAAAAGGAGCGCCAAAACCGGAAAGACAGCTAAACGACACTCCGTATCGTGCTCAACTTAGCGACGGGAGAAATGTTTTAGGTCAGACATTTCGAAAATCAATAAACTAGATAGTTTTTGGAATCCTTCAGAAAAGAAGCCAAAAGGTATCAAAAATTGGTCAAAAACCAAAGTTTTCAAAAATCGAAAAATCCTAAAAACCAAAAAATCAGTAACTTCTACGAAAAATTATACAAAAAATGTCAAAAAAAACAATGTTAGTTTTTCAAAAAGTAAAAAAAAAAAATTTTTTTTAATTAATTTGAAAAAATCTCTTACTAAATTTTATAAATGTGATTGCCTAGACCCTCAGTAACCCTGATTCAAATTTACGGTAAAGCCTGACTAGACAATAGCACTCATAACCCTCTGGAAGAAGATGCAGGAACTGGGTTGGCGGTGTGGTCATGTTTCTGAAAGTAAAAGGAAGTTATTGAAAGTTATAGTGAAAAAAATCAGCAAGAAAAGCAAGAGGAAAGATATCAATATGTAAGAATACATATAGTCAGCGCAAAAAAAACAGAAACACAGTTTGAAATAACACAGAGTTTATTGATAATAACAAATAACGGTCTCTCTTCAGGTTTCTTCTTCCAATCGTTCATCTTGTTGAGAATCTTCTTCATTGTCTCACGCTCCAGATCATCCACTTACTCCGGGAGAAGTTCGATGACGTCTTTGAATCCGAATCGTTGAGCGATGAGGAGGAGTCCTTTGCGGTGGCAAATGTCGTTTTCTATCATGGAGATCTCGCATTTTTTGACGATGTGGATGTGCTGGATGTGAGCGGCAATCTCCAAAAGGTCCAGGCAGTTCGAGGCTGGAAAACAGCAATGTTCGAAGTGTCTGGGACTCTCTATTACTACGGTCATGCAAAGTGGGACTCGGCGGGTATTGCCACGAGATCATTTTTTTTCTGTTTTCTCGTTTCTGGACCAATTTTTTGAGTTTTGGATAGAGCAGAAGATTTGAAGCCTATAAACAGTTAATTTGACTTGAAATATTTAATTTTTTATAGAAAAATTTGAGATTTTATGTTTTTTGCGGAAAAGTAACAAAAACGGGTAGTCCGCAATAAAAATCTAACTAGTTTTTGGTCAAATTGACTATTTCTTGGTTCCAAATCCTACTGTCTATTCGCTTTTATACAGAAACTCTAAGAAAATTGAACCAGAAACGAGAAAACAGCGAGAAACTGATTTCGTGGCGAGACCCGCCGAGTGTCAGGTCCCGTGACCGTAGTAGTAGAATCCTCTAGGATCATCTGGGACACTTTGCGCTTTTCTAGAACTCTACTAAAAATTGAAAAACTCACCATCGATCTTGCTTTCACATCCGGAAGAACGAATCCTTCTGCTCCAGGTTCAGAGGCGAAGAAGAAGGAGGTGTTGAAAAAGGGAGACATGTTTGCCAAGGTCTGAAAGAAGATATTTCTGATAACTACCTGACACAAAAAGCACTTACAGTCTTGGACACAACGAACTCGCGAAGATCTCGGGGTTCTCCACTGAGAAATCGGTGTAGGGGATCAGCGAGGACTTCAGAATCGTCACTTGGTAGCTTTTGCTCTGAAATCTTTTCTCAGTAACCCTGATTCATAATTATGATAAAGCCTGGAGCCTACATTTTTCAAAAATATGAAAAAACTCACAATTTTTTGGGTTGAACCCATCCAAATCACCAAAAAAACAACATCACTCCAGGGAAATCCAAAACCGGTCCTCATCTGTTGACCAAAAACTGAAAAAATACTTGATAGATTTTAGAGAAAATAATGAATTAACTTACAGGTTTAATCAGCAAAAGTATCCTCAATTCATATGAACCTGAAAAATGCAACTATGAAATTTGTGAAATCGAGAGGAGCAGGTTGCGAGAAAAGTCAAGAAAGTCAGCAAAACAATAGGAAACAACAGCAAAAAGGAGAAAGTTAAGGTAAATAAGGAGTGGTGACTGTAAACAAAAGCGAAAAAATCGAACAAAGACATGGAAAAGGAAGAAACAACAACAAAGTCGCAAAATCAATTCGGAAAAAAAACAAATGAGTGAGGGACGATGGATAGCGAGAGATATTGGTTGCGCAGAAAAATTGGAGATAGGGAGTGTGGTAGAGGGAGAGAGCGACAACCGGAAAGAGAGCCAAAACGACGCTCCACCGCGCTCAACTTAGCGACGGGAGGAATGCTTTCGGTCAGACATTTCAAAAATCGATACAATCGTTTTCAGAATCCTGCAGACGAAAAAAACAAGACAGGTGTCAAAAATTGGTCAAAAACCAAACTTTTCAAAAATCGAAAAATTCCAAAAACCAAAAAATCAGTGACGATAGTTTATACCCAGAAAGAAGTAACATCAGAACAACACAAAAAAATGATTGGAGTTTTGGAACAAAAACGACAACAACAGGTTAGTTAGAGAGAAAAAGTAAGAATAAATGAAGTTAGATAATAACACGTAACATGGAAACTTGTAGATCAATGCAAGAGATTCTAGAAGGCAAAAAAGACTTGTCACGGAGTCGATAGAAGAGCGGGGGAAAGATGAAGGGTAGAACAACAGGGAGAAGTAATGAGTTGTGTCAAATAAGAAAAAAACTTGACAATCGACCGGGAAAACTATAAAACACACACACAAACTCAAATCGAAAAAGAAAAATATAAATAAAAAAAGACAAAAGTTATGATGAGATGAGGGAGGGGGTGGCCTACTCCTCATAGTCCTTGAAGTCCTCGTTGTCTTCGTTCTGATCCTCCTCGCTCCCACTTTCCGGTTTCTCGCCTCCATCCTCCTTTGTCTCCTCTCTCGGACGCTTCGCAAACTGAAAATGCTCATAATCATCTTCAAATTTCTTATCTTCATCACTCACTTTCTCGCCATCCTCCTTCCAATCCCAACGGAGTCTTCTTTTCAGGTATCTTGGCCTCCTTATCCTTGACGATCTTGATGAAATCGTGGTGCCGCTGGTAGTCTTGTTCCTCTCTCATTCTTTTCATACGATGCTAGATCTCCTCAGCAGTTGGGACGGGATGGGATTCCTGAGGGAACGTCACTTCCCTGGGGTCGTACAGGAAGATGTGTCTCTCTGAAGGATCCAATTTTTACTCCAATTTTCAAACATGTTTTTTTACTTCAAAAACGTAGTATACAAAGCTTCAGAACGAAATTTCAAACTTTTATTTTTCAGATTTTTTGATCCAAAAAGATTTTTCCAATTCGGGTAGGGACATGGTACGAACTTCCTGTTACATTTTTCAAAAAAGGCTATCTAGGAACGTGTTTGTGTCAAATGTCATCCAGATCGGAGATATTTTGGGGGTCAAGCCTTTTCACAAAAAGTTCGGGAATTACGGAAAGAACTTCTTTTGAATTACTACGAAATGTGCTGTCTGGTCCTGAATCTAAGTGCTCTGATTTATCAGACCTTTTCTCCCCCATTTCTTAACTGAAGAAAACTTACTTTTATTTCCACGAGTGACTACAAAATTTCAAACGTGCCCATTTCGATCCAATATAGATTTACATGGTAATCCATATCAAAACCAAAAGGACAGTTATCCAGAAAATAACAGAAAAAAACAGCTAACCACAGAAAAATCGGAGATTCAACCACATCAGCGGTCGCAAGGGGAATTGTGGTGAAAGAAGGATACCAGGGGCCTTCTATACTTTTTGGAGCAGGACGACGGTTAGGCTCCTCCCACTTTGTCCGCAGCCGGGTGAGACACAAAAGGATGCAGGCGGGTGCCGCCAGCCGCTCCGCAACTCTTTCGGCAGTAGGCAATGGGTAGCCGCAGCGGCGGGCGGGCGACATGCCGACACCCGCCGGGCTTTTTCCATCTCCACCATCTGCCCTCTCATTTTCTTGTTCTACTAAAGATAAAATGCAAAGCCCTATTGACTGAACTACGAAAAAATGATGAAGAGGCGACAGAGTTCAAGGAGAAAACGTTTATCGTTTTTCCGTTGTCTGGGATTCGAAAAAAAGGAGAGGAAATGATGTGTGACGTCACAGAAGACAGCTCCTAAGGGGCGCAAAAAGATGGCTCAAAAAATAAGCAACTAGCAATGACAGCAAAACCTATTGGTATTGGGTAATACATCTCTCCCATGGCTTTTAGCCTGGTGGGTCAAAAAGTGGAGTTTTGGTTTTTACTTTCTACAATAACTTTTTATCAAAGTTCTATCACTGAAGTTGTAAGAAACCGAACAATTAGTTGAACAGGTACATTCTCCAGTTGTTTTTTTCGAGATTGAACTGTTAGGCTAGAAGCTCCGCAGTCTTATCATGCCTAACTATCTAAAAAGAAGTTCATTTTTGAAGGGACCGTGTGAAAGTGTACATTGGTGGACAAGTGGTGATGAAGCCCTATTGTTGAAAAAGGCTCGAACAGCACAGATTTGAAGATTTTTTCAAGCGGCCACCTTGATTTCTCGGAAGCTTTTCTGGAACGGGCCAAACATCCAGAGCATCCTCAAGGTTTCTTTTCCGTGTAGCTTGACGATACTGTGAAAATTGGGCTTGATTTTGTTCTTGAATTGGAGCATTTCCCATGATATTTTGAGATCTCGCTCGATTTCCAATAAGTCCGAAAGGCCCTGAGCCAACAAAACCAAAAAGCTCTTGTTGATGTTGTTCTTCAAGTCTTCACAGAAAAATAGGAAAAGTCTCACAAAAACACACAACACGAGTCAATGAACCTGATACAACGGTTCGGCCAGATCAGGTTATCAACTATGTATAAGCCACGAGTGGGGATTGAAGTCGAGTTGTCCAGGCACCCGTAATGCAGAGGCATCTATGTTGAAGTGACGGTTCAGTTATCAAAAGAGACAAAAACACACAACACAAGTTGAATAACCCGATACAATGGCTCGGCCAGATCAGGTTATCAACTGTGTATAAG
>LR537662.1:4861-132561 GCA_900883565.2 Caenorhabditis panamensis
CCCCCCCCCCCTCTCTCTTTTCCGCAGCATTTTTTTCTTCCCGCTTCCGCGCGGAAACTTTCGAGTTGCCGGCCTGCCTGCCTACCGTTCATTCTTCTCTAACTTGTACAGTTTAGTGTTGTGTTCTGAAGCTGCTAGTAGCCAAAGAGCTCCCTTCTACCATTTCCGCTTCCTCCTTCTCTCCTTTTACACCGTATGGCTGACATGTTGCAGAGGGGAAAGGCGCCAAACTCGTTTTCCCCCTTTGTGTCCTTTTAGAACCCATTCTGACAGTTTTTTCGAGAGGTCGTCGTCCTCGTCGTCGCTGCCCTCGCTTTATCGAATTAGCTGCAAGTAGACGCTTTTGGTTGTGTTATACTGTTTCTCTGAATCTTCTTTGTTGTATCCTGAAAGAATCAGAAACCTTCAGAAATCGTCCTGAGCCAATAGTCGTCCGACAGTGTGCTTCTTACCCGTTCTGCCAGCTGCCGAATAGGTGAGGAAGCTTTGAAGGTTTTAAAACTCAAGATTTAGAGCTCTAGGACGTCTGGCGGTGTTGTAAAAAGCGTACATAAACATTAGAGGATTAGGTTAATCTCATTTTTACAATGTCAACTTTCACTATCAGTGTTCTTGAGCTTATAATGCAAAGTTGACCTTGTGACTAGTTTTTCTTTTCTAAAAGCCTTGTAAGCTTGGTTCATCTTGCAGACCACGCCACCACCAACAATGTTCGAATTTGGCAGCTTGTCGAGCCAGCACACGACGTTTCTCGACTCAGGGCTCTCGTCGGCGCTTACCAACTCTTCTAATAACAGGTAAATACTCCCAGAAACAATCTGAGAAGGCGAAATCCAACGAAAAAACATTCAGCATAACCTCGGGCTCCCCGCCGAACGCCTTCTCGAGCAACTATATCGATCGTCCCGGTTTGCTGTTCTCGGTGAGTTTCTTTTCACAAAACGCGTGGTCCCGACACCCCCGCCAAAAGTCCCTGAACCGTGAAAATCAAAGCGCATTCCTGGTCCTATAAATATAACTTTTGAGGCTTTGAAATATATACATTTTGACACGTTTTTCGTACTCTGCATTGCTCCACGTTGCTTCAAGTACTTTCCACATATGTGAAGTGACTCCTGAATTCATAAAATCGTATGCTAATTAGCCTCTCACTTTCTTTGTTTATTCAGCCTTAGGGGTCAATGGGTAATTTGTGTGAATCGCCGAAACACTCTCCTTCTCTCCATTTCAATTTCACTTTCACCTCTGAATTATTCTGCCAAAAGAAGACGTCCTCTTCTCCCTAATGGTCGTTGTTGTGTTGCCATACAGTTGTTGTTATTGTTGGTGTCCCTGGGCGTAGGCCACGCCTCTTTTCTTTGTCCCCTTTTACCGCATAATGTGTTGGCGATCTTGTGACACCACGTGTGCATTACACCCCGTGAGACAAAGGGGATCTGTTGATGGGAGTTTGGCGCAGCGCAAAATGAGGGAATGAAACATTGAAACATTAGGATCGGCTACCAGCTGATGGGAAAGATGTACTGTCCGGCCGGCGGAGGCTTTGATGAATGACATAGTGGCTACCGGTTCGTTTCAAGGACTCTAACCAGGTGAAAGAACATTTGTCAAAGGAGCGGGAAGGGTTTTGAACTGTAAACTGATGATCTTTGATTCTTTAGTCCAGAACTTGTCAGGCAACTTTGAGCTGTAGTTTTCAGATTCTAAAACATTGCAGAAGAGTTCTAGAACCTGTTCGCATAGCTGATCAGCTCGTTTTTTTTGTTAAAACCTTCTAACACGGTTTCGACCCCTTTGCCCACAGAGACGACACCTCGCCAACGGGCCTCGGCCGCTCACAACGAAAAGTTTAGTGGTCCACCGTTTTTGCTTTAAGTTTGCTTGTTTTTGACTATTTTTCTTCAACTTTTTTGTTAAAAACAATTAAAATACAATTGTCCTGATGTTTTCACAAAAAAGATTGAGAAAAATAGTCGAAAATGAGCAAAATGAAGGCAAAAACGGTGAGCCACTGAATTTTGCGTTTGGGTGACCGCCGCCACAACCATGTGAGAGTGCGCACTGTTTTTGCCTTTATTTCGCTTATTTTGGACAGTTTTTCTTAAAGTTTTTTGTAAAAAACATTTGAAAACACTATTTTCTTGATATTTTTACAAAAAAATTTAAAAAAAATAGTCAAAAATGAGCAAAATTAGGGCGAAAGCGGTATGGGTGGTCGCGTCCCGTCGCAGCCGCCTTCTCGTTCCCGTGGGCAGATTTTGACTCCTGGAACCTAAAAAATCAAAAGTTCAAGCCTCTATTCCCATATTCAGCAGGGCATCCAGTCCTCGCCCCGCAAAACAAGAACCAACAAAATGGACTAATTGGTTGATCCAGTTGTGTACTTTGGTAATATGCAAATTCGCACTTTACCGGAGGAATCGTTGAAGCGTACCACACCTGACAGACTGTTTCCAACCCCCAACCGCCCGTCTCTCTTTTCCCCCCCCCGTTTTCCACTTTGATCCCATTCCAAACTGAAACCTTCTCAAACATTCAAGGGGCATACGCGTGAAGAAAAAAACGAGCAAGTCAATATTTATCGAAAGTCTCTCTCTCCCTCTCCTTTTTCCTTTTGATATCTCTGCATTTCGCTCTGTTTCACTGCCTCCAATCTCTACAAGATGCGCGCACAACTCGCGCGATCCAGAGAACAAGGAGGTCGTCTGGCAGTGCCAACTGTGTACCGCGCAAACATCGCAACACGGTTGGGGAAAGGAAGGAAGCAAGAGCTGCTGGAGGTGGAAAAAAGGAGGAATGGCGAGAGGAGACTGAACTCAACCCCCGGACGGATTAAAACGAATCGAAAGATCGGAGAGGGGAAGGGAGAACGAAGCGAAAAACATGTGGTAGATAAATATTTTAGTGGCATTGGCAGTGCAATTGGCACCCGAATGTGTTCGTTTTGAAGTTAGGGTGCTGCTTTTCGAATTGTTTTTATAATTTTCTTGAAACTTTAGTCTTTCGGGTCTTGCCGGGAAGATTTTGAAGGTTTTGAACTGTATCCGAATCGTACAGTAACAGATAACGCGTTGGTTGGTTTTCGATAGTTTTTTGGCGGATTTTAACCGATTTTGATAAACTTTTTTGATGTAATTTGATGAAAGAAGAGTTTTAGAACCTGATCACAACTAGTTTCAGTAGAAAATTTTAGTTTTTCATTAAAATTTAGCAGACAAAAGTTTGCGAAGTTTCACTGATTTCGTACCAGTTAGGTCTCGCTATGAAGTTGGTTATGACAAGATTTGGACAGTTTTTCACCGATTTTCTATACCTTTTTTGATAAAATTACAGAAAAGAAGAGTTCTGAAACCTATTTAGCGTTGATTTCACTGAAATTTCCCAGTTTTTCATTGTTTTTGAAGCTGTGAAAGCAGTCCAAAACCATCAAAACCGATTTCGTGGCAAGACCCAAGTTCCACTGCTTCTTGAGGTCTGAACTGTTCTCGATCTTTCCGCCGATCTATCAGTCTTTGCTCTACCTCCTGTAGCTTTTTCTCCGCACCTGATTACCGGCTTAGACGCGTTTTGGTCGTTTTGTTCATGCTCACCGAAACAAAGCATGCCGCCAGAAAAAGGTATAGTTCGGCGCCAACTCTCAAGTTTCTAGTCGCTAGGCGTTCGTTTGAAGGCTTGGATTCTCTCCGTAAAATCACCATCATCGCCAACTTGAGATTTGCTCCACTTCGCCCCTATGCCGCGCATGTTTCTTTCCCCCGAAACGATCAGAGTCCAGAACATGAAACATGCACACGACCATCTCTCGCTGATCAATTGATCGACACCACAATGGAAGCTGCTGGATCGATAGACAGTGCCCGAGACGAGTCACACTACACTTTGTCGAGTGCTTTTTGCCATTGCGACTCGACTTTCGCGTCGTTTTCCGGAGTGCAGTGTCTCGGCGGTCTCTTCCGGCGGAAAGGAGCAAGGAAGAGACTGGTCACAGAGGAGAGCTTCCCATTCCGTGTGTGTGGTCAACTCCTGCACTTTTTCTTCGACGCTTTTTGCTAGAAATCATAGTTTCCCCCCTAGTTTTTGATTCCTATTACCTGTATTCTAGTCCCCCTTTCCAGTCTTTGATTCCTTCTCCCATCCAGAAAGTAGTAAGTAAGCGGCCGACGCCGTTGTCTGCCCATTGTTGATGATTTGCCCTGTTTTTTCAGCCTTTCACTTTCTAGTCCTACACACACAAACAGTCGAGGCACAACACACACACACACACAAAAGGTTAGATGCCGTACTGTTGGGTTGGCTGGTCAGCTGACGACGTTGTGTTGAATTGTACAAAAATTTCGTTTCTCATTTCGAGAATTGGCATCGGGAGAGGGGAACCAACCGATCGCTCAAGGTCGGTCTGAGGGTTGGGGAAAGTTTTAGAGAGTAGGAGGTGGAATGCGAAGAATGACTGTCTAGGTGGTCTCTTGATCTTACCTGGAAACTTTGGGAAGTCCAGGCCTAGATACAAGTCCCCAACTCTAACTCTCCATGCTCATGCTTGTTCGGCTCGCCGAGCCCTCGGGGCATCACGTAGACAGTGTCTCTCTCGTCTGTCGACTCCTCCGATTCCCGCATTCCCTCCTCGTTTCCTCCGGCTGATCATACGACCAGCTGTTCTGTGCGATGTGTATGTTGGTATGTGCCGTCGCTTCTGACATCTTTCTTCTTTTTTCCGCGTCGTGTCGACTCCGGGGCCTCCTGGCTCCTCGGGTCTTCCCAAGAAACGGGGGGCTCCTCCGAGTTTCGCGTGCTCTGTGAGCTCTGCGGCGGGCGCCCGTTTCTCCCTCTCTCTCACTCCGTGTAATTACCACACTGTATCGAACCTGGGCGCCCCGATGCGATGCTGCTGTCGTCGCTGCTGCCGATGCGATGCCGCCCATGTGTTTTGCGAGAATCCCTCTGCCGTCTCTGCGTCTACCGTAATCTCAGGTGGTGGCAGATGACTGTTGGGGAGGAAAAGAGACTCAGTGACAGAGAGAAGACAACAAAAAGCATCTGTGTTGTATGTTTGACTTTGACTTGAAAGTATTCGGCGTGTGCCGTCTCTCTCTCTCTCTCAGTCTCACGCCCCACCACCTTTCCCACAGTGTCTCTCACTCTCTCTGTCATTTTTTGATTCGACTCCTCCCGCGTGTGGAAAGAGAATCAGAAGGCAAGAAGGACCCGCCTCTTCCCCCGTCTCTCCCGTGTCTCTCCTCTTCCCGCCCGCTCCCACCAATTCTTTTCTTGGGGTCGTCGTCCTAGATGCCGTGTAGTTGTCACCTCTGAACCCTGGAAAGCAGCAAGAGGAGAGAAGTGTACTGTACTTTCCTACCATCTTCTTGTCGCTGCTTCATCCTATTCTCTTTCTTTTTGCAACAATGTCGTTAGACAACTACCATATTTCATTTCTCAAGGTGGGTTTCGTTCTTTCTCTTGAAAAATGAATGCAAAGATCGGTTTTGATGATCCTTCCTCCTTTTCCCAATTGGCCCCAATCGTTGTCAAACTGTCAAACTCAGTCAGCGTGCCCCAACTCAGTCTGACGACGCCACGGTCTAGATGATGATGATGGCACCGGGCGAAAGGGGTGAAGAGGAGGCCCCCGGGAGACCGGTTTTCCTGGCCGTGAACGGTCGCGTCGCGCGTTGCGCAATAGGCGAAAGCGAAAGTGAAAGCAGCAGATGAAAGTTTTTGATTGGGTTTTCACTTTGTGTCGATCATCATCGGGCGGAAGAGAAGAGAGAAAACGACTGGGTTCGACCGAGAATCAGATGCAAATCTTTGAAGATGGTAATAACGCAAACCAGTTATAGTTGGAGGGGGAGAGGTTATGACCTTTTCGGGAGTATGAAAACTCTAGGGAACCTGCCTGCCTCAAAGTTAGAAAGACAAAAACAAAAACACATCATCTTGTGATCGAGTATTGATCGGTATCTCTCCTCTTGATCAGATCTCTTCTCATCAAGCAACGACTGAATTGACTGAATCTGTTGAAACAACTGAAACTGTTGAATTGGAATGAAACTGGAACAGAACCAGATGTATTCCAGATGCATTCAGTTGTGATTGGCTGTAATGAGAGATGAAATTGAGACGCCCGTGGTCCCTCTTTCCTCTCAATTTCAAAGTGCTTACAAACTGCCTCTATATTTAGTGGAATCGAAATTTGAGACCTTCCTCTATGGCAACTTTTTCTTTTTCGATTCGATATATATATTGGTGTTGTGTTTGGAATTCTCTCTCTGTGTACCGTTTGCAATCCAAAAAAGGGAAGTGTGATTGGCAGAGAAGTGGAGAAGAGGAGAAAAGAAAGAATAACAACAACAACAAATGTGTTGAAGAAGGAGAAGAAGAAGAAGGGAAGAAAGACGATGTGGAACAAGAAAAGACCAAAAATGTCAGTTGTTTGCCCACAGAGGAGCGGTGGTCTTCGAGAAGAGACCGTAAGCTTCGTGGGATCCAAGGCCTCAAGAGCCCCTCGGGACCCCCAAAAGCCCCTCTCAGTTACCTATCCGTTTCGCGCATTTCCCTCTCGGCCATTTCGCCCAATTGTTTCAAGTTGTTTGAACAGTCCTTCTCCCTTCTTGCTCCTTCTCGGAACTGCTTGCGCAACCAGTGTGTGTTCCTCCCGATGGCAGCAGCATTCCCCACGCAACAGTGACGTTGTTACTTTCTTGATCTAACGTACTTTGGTTCAATTTGACGACACCATCGCCTCATCGCTCCTTCGTTGCGTTATCAGGGGATTGACCGTGTGTCTCGTTGTTCTTGAAAGTGAGAAGAGGGGGGAGGCAGCTGATTACGCACGTTATCATTGCCATTTCATTTCTTTTCATTTCGATCAGATCATTTTCATTTTGATTTGAGAGAGAGAAAAAAAGAAAAAGAGAGACACTTTCTTCCCTGTTTCTCGGTCCTTTGTCTGTCACATGAATGATCAAAAAAGCGGCGACGAGTGAAACCTGATAGACGATAGGGACCTGGCGGCGCTGTATAATAATAGAGAGGTCCCGGGGCGAATTTGTAAATTCTCTCCGGCTTGCGGAGCAGATGGAAGGAGTCAGCTGTTGAGGATTGGCGGCCGGGAAGACGCCGAGACTCTCACAGAGCATTTCCTCGTTGTACCAGCCTCCAAATCTTTTGCGAATCAGGTCCAGGACCAGGTCACACCGTGTTGTTCCCGGTAACCCGATCCCTCTCCAACTAGTAGTGGAACGCCCCGGTCCCTTCTCTCTCTAAAACAACAAAAACATGCTCTCTGTTTTCCCCTCTCTTTATTTTCGCCCTGGGCCCCGTCCCATCAACTACCAAAACAAAACGATGAAACACACAACGAACACCTCATGCTCCACTCCTTGCTTTTCAGTGTTTTTCAGTGTTTTATCTTGATCAAAAGATTCTCGGTTCTTTTCTTTTCTTTTCTTTCCTAGTAGAAGAAGAGCTCCCTCGCTTCCAATGAATCCAAGTGAAAAAGTGCATCGTAAAATCTCAGCTGTGCAGTTTCGGCGCGCAGACACCACGCAAGACGGCGAGACGCAGCACTCGAAATGGCAACATTTGCGCCGACTTCTGTGTCCGCTCCGACACTTCCGCCGGGTCCATATTAATCAGGAATAATGGGGAAAGCTCCCCCCCCCACCAACTTGCTCTCTTTCTTTCTGATAATTGAGACGAGCTCTTCGTGTCAGCTGGTTTTCTATTGCGTCGATGACTGATAAGCGAGACGGAATGCGCTATCTCTGTCTTACCTGGCACTGCCTGCCTCTCCTTTTTCTGAAAATTTGAAACTATGTACACTTCTAATTTTTAAATCCCTCCTCATCCCAAATACCCTGTTCTTCCAGAGCCTCTACAGCGCTGAAAACGGTGTGGGCGTCAACAACGGATTCGGTCTGAACACCACGTCGAATCAGTCGTCACCGACAAACGCCGCCGCCAACATTGACTTCCTGGAGCCGTTCGGACTGCAGAGCAGTCAGGCTGACTTTGCAGCCACGCTGGCTCAGTTGACTGGCCAATCTGTCAAGCAGATGGATCGGTAAGTGATTGGGGAGGGGTTCGAGATATCTTTTCTCAAACTCGTCTTTTACCGCGGTCCGGTTTTTTGGTGTTTTCTCGGTTTAGAACAGATTTTTTGACGTTTTTCTGTTGAAAACAAATAGAAAAGAAGATTTGGAACATAGAGATAGTTAATTTCAACAAAATAAGCTAGTTTTTCATTACGAATTACCCATTTTTGTACTACTGTGGTCACGGGAAGTGGCACTGGGCGCGTCTTGCCACGAAATAGGTTTTTTGCTGTTTTCTCGGTTTTTGACTGATTTTTTCATTGTTCTTCTGATAAAAACAAATAGAGAAGAAGATTTGGAACATAGAGATAGTTAATTTCAACAAAACTAGCTAGTTTTTCATTGCTAATTACCAATTTTTGTACAACTGTGGTCACGAGAAGTGGCACTCGACGCGTCTTGCCACGAAATAGGTTTTTTGCTGTTTTCTCGGTTTTTGACTGATTTTTTCATTGTTCTTCTGATAAAAACAGATAGAGAAGAAGATTTGGAACATAGAGGTAGTGAATTTCACCAAAACTAGCGGGTTTTCATTGCGAATTACGCACTTTTGTGGTTTTTCGGCAGAAATCACGAAATCTGAAAATATACTATGAAAATCACAATCATTTTTGTCAAATTGATCAATTTTAGGTTTCAAACTTTCTATTTTATCGAAACTCACAAAGAAATTCCAAAAAAAAAGCGAGAAACCGAGACCCGCCGAGACCAAGTTCCTGGTTCCAAATCAAGTTTCTCAAAATCATCATTTCTCTCCTTATCAGTAAAATTTCTCCAAAACTTGCAAAGCAACCTGCACTTCTATCATCTCTATCACTCTTCTCTTCTTTATTCATCATTTTCCAGGCAACTCTCGTCAAACGGCGCCATCCAGCGACCCACCTCCTTCCAGACGAGCTCTCTGTTCAGCAGTAACACGTCAGAGTTTGCAAATCCGCTCGGAGCGCCCGGAACTCCAATAGGTGTGTGTTTTGTTGTTGTTTTTCCTTCTTTTTTCTCTTTTTTGGGACCTGCGGGGGTTGGTTGACTAGTCGTTTGGTCCCTGAATACTACCTACCACTTTTTCACTTTTTCCTCTCACTCGTTCTTTTTTCCTCTTCCTTTTTGTGATCATAATGGTTTCTAGAAAACATCTTGCCACTCATTTTTTGATCCATTCCATCTCATTCCATTTCTCTCTCCCATTTTCCTCTTTTCCTTCAAGAAAAGAAGAGACAGCTGGGTGGCCGGAGAAGCCGGCGCGTTTTGAAGTTGCAATTCACACTTGTCAATTTCTTCGTCGCCAATTTTTTTCCATTTTCCATTTCTCCATTTTTTCTTGCGACTTGCTCCGCAGCTTCTCCGTCTTGTGCTCTCCAATTCTGAAGTTTGGATTCTTTCTGGTTTTTGTAGTTGTATTGTACATAACTGACGTTTTTTGGATTAGAGTTCCTGGATTCAGAAGGTTTTGGGGATCAAATGATCATTTTCACCTTGTCTTTTGACGTGTTCTAAATGCAAAGTTTTAAAATTTGAATCTTTGAACGTCTTCTAGATCCCTGAAATCTAGATACCTGTACCTTTAGCTTCTGATTCTTCCACATCTTCTAGACCTTTTTCTGACTCCCAAATCCCACTTCCTGATGACGTTTACCTCATCTAAACCTTCTGAAGCTTAGCCTACAAAACATCTCCTTCCAACACCAACTTTTCCGAGTCACCACCTTCCCTCAAATTTTCAAAAACCATCACACATTGACGCAAGTCTTGAGCTGGATTTGAGGCGTAGCCCACTCGCCCCGGGCGGATTATTACTGACTTTGTCTTTCTCCTTCCCTTGTTTTCAAAATTTGTGTCATTTGACTTGCCTTTTCTGATTGGTTTTACTAGTTACCTCCCGATAGATTTATGGTCCCTCGGAAATAGGTGGAATTGGTTCTGAGGACTTTCGGACTTTCTAATCCCCTTTTCTGTTTCCTTCCAAAAGACACGCGACATTGTTCACCACCCTATTAGACACAAAATATGCATAGGGTATGCATGTGACCACTCTTTATGCGTCGTCTTATGTACTATAAGCGGACAAGAAAAGTTCAATGAGCTCTCCGACAAAGAGCCCTAAAGAGCAACATTCCATCCTCTTCCTTATCCTAACTTCTGCAGCTCAGCTCCTATTTCGGCCCTCCTCTCTCTCACTTTGTTATGTATATTTTTATTAATGGTGTCACTTGTTGCCCCTTTTTCCCCTCCTTCTACATGTATTATGATGTGAAGCGGAGCGCTCCTCCGTTCATAAACAAGTGGTATGGAGGAGGAAGAAGCTTTGAGGAAAAGAAGAAGTTTTCTTCCATCTTTTTCAGAGCTCTGGTCCTCTGGTCTGGGTCCCGAACTCCAGGCGGCCAAGTCATAAACAAAATTTTCGAGAAAAATATGAGGGGATCTTGGCATTTTCTTTTTTCCTTTTGGTTCCTCGAATTCGGCGTCAATTTCATTTGGGTCTATTTGAGCCCTTGCTTCCATTGGAATTCCCAATTAGATACTATCTTAGTCCATCGCACTTTTGAGTCTTAAGGCCTGGTCCCTTTCCGGGTCACAAGACCTCTGGGTCTTTCAAATTTCCGTCTCTTGGTCTTCTATCAAAATGAGCAACCCTCCGTTTCTTTTTCTTTTTGACACAAAACAAGTAGTTTGTTCAGTTTGTTGGAACAAGCCAAAATCAAATTTGGATTCATCCGGACTCCTAGGTCCTATTCCTCTCTTTTTTCCCTTCATTCAACCATCTAGAACCTTTTCAAACTCACTCCTTCCCTTCTTCCAGGCTCCCAACAACAAATGTCCGTCGGTCACAGTCTCAACTCCCCGTTCTCCCCAGCCCAACAACAGCAACAACAACAGCTCACCCCCAACGGCAATGTCCCACCACCCAAGAATCCGAAACTCTACAAGACGGAACTCTGTCGTTCTTGGATGGATCACGGACGGTGCAATTATGGAGAGAGGTGTCAATACGCGCATGGAGAATTGGAAAAGCGTCCGGTGCCGCGTCATCCGAAATACAAAACCGAAGCTTGTCAGTCGTTCCATCAGAGTGGATACTGCCCGTATGGACCTCGTTGTCACTTCATTCACAATGAGCCGCCAAGTGTGCAGAGTCAGTATGTGACACCTGTCTCCACGCCAGTTCAACAGCCAACACCTCCATCACTGTACGCCTCACAGTACCATAATGTCAACTTGAATGGAAAGAGCTCTGGAATGTCAAACAACGTGCTCCAGAGAGTCTACTCGTTGCCAAATGGCGGCTATGGAAGTGCCGGTGAATCCCCCGCTTGCAGTTCTAACGATTCTGGTAGTGAGTCACCGAACGGAAGTTTCTCGCCAGGATTGGACCTTGAGGATAGTGGTATGAAAGTGTCAAAGAGTCTATAAAACAAGAGTATATTTCCAGGACCCTTCTCCGCCGGATTCCTCTCCGCTTCACCGCACAAACTGCAGCAGCAACAACAGCAAAAGTCGGCGGCGCCACGCGTTCAGACCAACCGCTTCCTGTCGTACGATCAGTCGAGCATGTAAGTTCGAATTTATCTAGTTTTTATATTCAAATGGATGTTTCAGAAATGACACCCAATTCAGTAATCTGCTGAATGACCTTTGTCAATGGAACATCGAAGACTCGCTCTCGAACGCTTTCCCAGGTGAGTGAGCGAAATCGGTGTTTCGGTACAGACGGCTTTTTTCGAATATGTACCGATTTTCTTCAACTTTCTTGAAGAAAAATGAGAGAAACAATGATTTGAAACCTATAATTCGCTGGTTGAAGCTAAACTTCTCAGTTTTTTTGTTATCTTTCGCGGATTTTGTGTTTTCGCGAAAGATCACAAAAACGGAAAATTTCCAATGAAAAACTTATTGTTTTCAACAATCTGAAGTTTTTTTAAGTTCCAATACCCGTTTTTCGTTGGTTTTTACACAAGAAAACTGAGAAAATTGGTCCAAAATGAGAAAAAAGCAAATTTCGTGACGGACCCCCCACGCGAGCAGCGCCAGGACGCCCACCCCTCAACTTCTCATCACCATGTTCTTTTTTCCAGGATTCTCTGCCTCCAAATGGTCGGATGACTCTTCCTCCACCCTCCCTTCATCCACTCCAGCCCCTGTTCCTGTCACCACGCCAGGTCGTCTGCCAGTCTTCGCCCAACTCAGCAATCCGCAATGAGTCCACTCATTCGGTTGAAGCGCTGTCCAGAACCGAGCCATTTTCAGGGATCCCTACGTAAACTTTTCTTTTCTTTCTCTTTAATAACCGTTTCTTGTTATGTTTTCCGTCCCTTTTCCCCTGTATAGTCTAAATAGATTCCCCTTCCCATTTCCCCGTAAAATGTACGCTCCCAGCCGCTAGTTGACGCCCCATCGAGACTCCATTGTGTACCTATATAACTTATCGATTACCGTTAAGTGTGCCTTGTCCAAAGGACCCCTCTCAGAACACCGAAACATTGTACAATAATGAGTAGATCTAACTTATTTGATTTGTGAAATCTGCATGCTCCCTTTTCCCTGTACACCCAACACCAACATCTTCATCGCTAGCGTTTTGTGTCGTATGAAAAAGTCCCACTTTTCTAATTTATTCCCTCCCATATTCCTTGTCCTTCTCCCCCAACATTCTTTCTTCAATTCTACACCATCTTTCTTTCATTCTCCGTCAACTAGCTGTGTACATTTTGCATCCATTTCCCCTTTGCTACTAGAAACGGAACAGTTGCTGGAAACTGCGGGTTTCGGCGATTTTTCGAACTTTTTGTGGTTAATAACGATAGAAAAAGGGTTCCTAAACCTATATATAATCAGTTTTTGACAAAAAAAATTCGAAAAATTTTTTTCGTAAAAAAAACTTTTTTAGTCGAAAAATCGAAAATCTCAAATTTCCATCCACTTTTTCGTTTCTCGTATATTTTTATTAAAGTGCCTATTCCTATTTCGCTCTATAATATTACTTTTTATCTAAGTTACTACCCGTTCCTTTCCTTCCCCTAATAACTGCTTTTCCGTGTGAAACCCGGCCAATTCAGAAATTTCCCCGAGCATTTTACATTTTCTTCAAATTTTTCGCTAGATCCCCTTAGTTCCCATCCGAGTAGACATTTGCCCCCTTCACCTCTTCCTCTTTTCTTGTCTTTATCATGAGAAAAACCCGGTTTTCATTCGCCTTCTTCCTTTCAATTTTTCTTCATTCAAAAACCAACCATTTTGAACCATGTTGTCCTCTGTGTCTTTTCCGTTTACCTAAATTTTCCTTCGCATAAATATGAATTTAATAAGAAAAACAATAAGATAACAATAAATTCGTCAATAAGATAAAACACTATGTGCATTGCGAATGTCAATTGAATTTTATGAAGCGGTCGATCTCATGGCGAACTTCGTCGTGAAGGTCGACGAATCCTTTGCGCTCCTCCATCATTCGGCGTAGGTCGTCCAAGTAGACGCATTTGTTGGAGGCCAGGCGGCGACTGGAATTGGGCTAATTAACTTTTTTGAGAGAGAAATTTGCCTTACCGGTAAGCGAGTCCCTCTTCGTTCTGGAAGATCACAGTGGGCGCCTTCGGATCCGGAGCAGCCACCCGAACGATCAGGAGATACTGCTTCGTGGCAGCCTGATTGACCTCGTTGAAGCAGTCGCACTGAAAAACACGACAAGTTAGCACAATTCTACATTTGAAACAGGAAAACTTACAAAAGATCCTCCAATACTGTGAGAGGCCATCTTGGGAAAGTCCGTCGAGTCTTGCTTCTCCAGATTCACCTTCTGCAGCTTCACCTTTGACGGATCCGACAATGGAACCACTTCAAGAATCGAGACTTGGATACGGGAGAGCGGGTTGAACGGCTTGAACTTCTCGCACATGTGACGAAGCGAGCCGAAGAAGTGGTAGATCTAAGCGTATTGTTTTTTTTCGAAGAAAATTGAGAAACGCGTACCATATTTTTGCTCATCGTGATTCCCTTGATCTCCTTATCATCATTGACTCCCAGAAACAGTCGGCCGCCGTCGGTGTTCAGGAACGAGCAGATTGTCCTGAAAATCAACAAAGTTTTCCACAATTCCACATGAAACTTCGAAATCTCACTTGCTAATCGGCTGCAAAGTCCTGCGAATGGACCCATCTTTGTCTTGCTTGCTTTGAAACTTTCCTAACTAAAAAATTTGAACTTTTTCGTTGAAAAGTAGAAAAACTGGCTTACCTCGGTTATCTGAAGCTTTGTGTGCATGCGGAACTCGTTGTGGACGTCTTCATCAATTCCTAACGGCAAACTGACGATACACTTGTTCATTTTACCTGAAAAAATAGGAAGAATTTGGAAAAATGAAGAGAAAAAGCTCGAAAATGTAAGAAAAAGTTTGAAAAAAAATGTACGAAAAAGAGATGAAAAACCGTGCGGCGGTGTTGCAAAATACCCTGCCGCAGCAATTTTCTTGCAAAAAGGGGCGGAGCTTGAAGAAAAAGTTTGAACTTTCAGCAATTTCCTCCAGCTCCTTCAGCGAGAAATGCTGCATAATCGCCACTTTCGTAAGTTTTCATTGAAAAATTCACATTCTCCACATAAAAAACTATCTTTCAGGACCAGGTCCCGTCGCCTTTCCCACCCAAGTGAGCCGCTTCGTCTCCCGGAACTTGCTGGTACGTTTTTCATGAAAATTTTCTGTCCCAAACAAAAGTTTTGTAGGATTCCAGCTCCAAAAAGATGTCCAAGGCCAAGCAAAAGTCGTATGTGGACCCAATGCTTCTGGAAAATGCGACAGAAGCCGTTCTGAAGATTGTACACCGTGGAAGCAGTCGAAAGGCGTTGGAGGCAAGGGAGCGAGAGCGAGAACGTAAGATTTTTCTGAAAACGGGCTCGAATCCAAAACTTTTCGTGTTTTAGGCATCAAGGAGCACGTGCTACGAATAATGAAGCCGGACGACCGCAAGGAGTGCTTCCAGACAAGATGCCTACCGGAGACTTCGGAGAAGATGGCTAACCGAAAGAGACTCCGAGAGGAGAGGAAGATGTCAGTGGAGCCGAAACCCAAGATTCAGATGCACCGAAAGGAAGAGAAGAAGCCGGTTGACGAGACGATTGATCATTTCTCATTCTTGTCACCGTGCGAAATCACTGGATTCGCGGATCTCACGAAGGGACCCGGACCGTAAGTATTCATGCAGGTTTTTAGTGATCAAAAACCGAATTATTCAGATCCTGCAAGAAACAAGTGTCGTTCTACAGCCCCGCGAAACCACTGAGCCCGTTCCGAACGCCAACTCGCCCGTCGCAATCGAACTTCTCAAAACCACCGCCACTCCTGAAGCAGAAGCGAGGCACCGTCGTTGTTGATGCTTCGGACGATCCATCGGGATTCAAATTCAACTTCGATGAAGCGTCGGGAGCTCCAGAATCTTCAGAAGACCCCGCACGTGTTCCGTACGATCTGCTGGGAATCGGGATCACCGAGTCGAGTTCGAGAAGATTTTCCATGTTTTAACCCGTTTTTATTGTCAGGTTTATTATATCGCATCCAATGTTTATTAATTGTATTTGTTTTTCTCAAATTTCTACAGAATATGCCTCTTTTGATTCGATTCCACACCAATCAATTCCCCTTATCACTCGAAAGTACCCATTCTCCCCGAATTCTGTTCCCCAAGAGTTCTTGAGCAGCCAGTATGGAACATTGTAGCTGGTTCCATAGCCAACGAGAGTCGCTTGGTGCCAACTACCATCGAAAGTCTCTGAGTTTTTGCAATCTGTGGAGTTGAAGATTCCTGATTGATAGTGCCGGAATGAGGATCCGACTTTGAATTGGACCACGAGAGGACCCTGAGAGATCAGGGACCTTTGGAGAGTCACAGCGGAATTTGAAGAGAGCTCATTGATACGATAAATGGGAATCTGAAAGTTTCAGAAGAGAAGAAGCGAAATCGTATCACCTTATCACTCCAATCGCAAGTGTCAATGTGTTGAGATTCCAATGGAACTCCAGCATTTTGCAGCCAATTCAGTTTATCTTTCAGTGATTCGTTTGAATCAACACATTGACAAATCAGGGATTCAGATGGCTGCACCAATTCAATGGTTTTGAAGGAATTGACCGATTGAACGACAGCGGAAATCGCAAACGCCCACCCACAATCGGTGGGGCCTGAACACGGCGATGGCTTATCACTGATTAGCTATCAGTAGAGTCGTTACCTTGATCTCTCACACTTCCCACTGTATTTTTCCTTGTTCTCCAGTCCAGAAAACCCGGGAGACCGTCGGAAAACTCTTGTTTTTCGGGGTTTTCATTGGTTTTCTGAAAGGCTGGTTGCGGCGCCTCTGCTCCGAAATTGGTGACTTTTTGAAAGAATTGGTAGTCTGTTAGATCGGTGTATTGATTGATTCCAAACGTGATATCTTGAGATTGGAACTCTTTGTTCAATCTGAAGAAGTTTCGCAACAAAAATTTGGCGTTGCACACTTTCGGCGACCTACTCTCGAATTCGCAGCAAGTTGTCACTGAAAGCCGACAACGCGTCTCGTTGTTCTGTGGGTGTTGGATAGGTTTTTGAAAATCTAGAGATTGGGAATTGGTGGTTTTTAAGTACCCACACGTTTGTTCTTCTTACTTTTTGACAAACTCATCAAAAACTATCGTTATTTTCTCAGCATTCAGGTCATCGTCAATTTGGCTTGCAAGGCTTGCAGTAACCTTGAGGAAGAACAGTGAAATAAGGCTCAAATTATAGAAAACGAAGGGTTTCATTGGAAATCAGAACTGTTTATGAGTTTCTAAACACTATTATCACAATGACAAGTCGGAAAACATGCTGAAAACACGCCGATAAGAACAAGGAAAGACGTCAAAAACCGACATGCAAAAGTGCATGAAAACAAGGAAAGCAGTTGATCCATTGACTCATTGACTTCAAAAGTTAGTTTCCGATGTTACACTAAAGTTAGCGAATCATGAATCACAAGTTCAGGTCCAAGTGTCCTCGATCCCAAACGCAACACTCTACTTTGTGTCTTCTGCCCGAGATTCCCCCTATAGGGGCTATAGCGAATCAAATTCGAAACATAACAAACTTTTTTCTTTTCTCTTTTTCCCCCGTTATCATATTCAGTTCGTGTCTTCTTCTTACCGCAGTATAAATAGGAACCCGTAGAAGTTGAATTGATCAAAATGCGAACCCTTCCTCTACTCTTATTCTTGGTCGGAGTGGCCTACTCCTTCCCGATTCATGGGGATCTCGAGATCGACGTTATCAATGGAGCAGACGCGGATTTGGCGGAATTGGAGGAGAAGACGTTGGGAAGGTTTAGGAGGGATAGCAATGGAAAGATCGAAAAGGGATTGGAGAAGCTGGTGAGTGTTATTGTTGGTGCCCTCGAGTCCGTCACGGCGGCGGTCAGCGCCCTCGGCCACACAAAACAAGAAATTTCAGCGGTTCACCTTTTTTGCTCTTATTTCGCTCATTTTTGACCATTTTCCTTAAACTTTTTTGTGAAAACAATGGAAACAATGTGTCTTCAAATGTTTTTCACAAAAAATTAGAAGAAATAGTCAAAAACAAGCGAAATAAAGGTAAAAACTGTGAGCCGCCAAATGGTTTGTTTTGTGCGACCGAGTGCGCAAGCCGCCACCGTTTGAATGATAGACTGTGTCTTACAGTAAGTGAATTCCCTGTTTTCTAGACCGAAGCTGTAGAAAAGATCAAGGAGAAGATCGATGAAGCCAAGAAACACCATCACAGACACCATCCAGGACGCCATCATCATGGAAAGAAGGATAGGAAGAAGTCGGGATCGGATTCCGACTCGGATTCTTCGGAGGAGAAGAAGAAGAGAAGAAGGAAGAATAAGAATAAGAAGGATGAAGAGGAGGAGGAGGAAGAGAAAGACAAGAAGAAAAAGGATAAGAAGAAAGATGATGATGAAGAAGAAGAGGAGGATAAGGATAAGAAGAAGAAAGACAAGAAGAAGGATGATAAGGATAAGGATGAGGAGGAAGAGGAGAAGGAAAAGGAGAAGAAGAAGAAGGATAAGAAGAAGGATGATGATGAGGATAAAGAGGACAAAAAGAAGGATAAGAAGAAGAAGAAGGATGACAAGGAAAAAGACGATGAGGAAGAGGAAAAGGATAAGAAGAAAAAGAAGAAGGATGATAAGAAGGATGACGAGGACGAGGAGGAGGATAAGGATAAGAAAAAGAAGGACAAGAAGAAGGATGATGATAAGGAAGAGGAAGAGGATGATGATGATATCAAGAAGGATGAGAAGAAGAAGAAAAAGGAGGAGGAAGAGAAAAAGGAGGAGGAAGAGGAGAAGAAGAAGGATAAGAAGAAGAACTAATTGACTTATGCGCACTTGTTTTGAGATCTTGACTAGAGAGAATAAAGTGAAAATTTGTAGATAAGGCCTGGAAGTGTTAGAAAATCTATAAATTGCACTACGCTAAGAGCAGAAGAGCAGCGGGAAGGAGAGGAGAACAAATTAGAAAATCTATACATTGAGTCGAGTAACCGACATCATTGCATGGAACCCGGATTACTAATCATTTCAGTGTTGGACAGGTAGAAACTGTCAATTCAAGCTTGAAGAGCTTGAAGAGTCAATCAGAACACTGCGGCAATATTTTCCGTGACACACGTGAACTTGTTGGCACGGACTTGGCAAGTTGTTCCACGTGTCCCCCTCCTTGGAAGTTTTCCACAATCAATCAGTTCTCTTTCTCGTCCGCTCATGGAAAATGCATTTGATATCAGTGTGGTTCTGAAACGAGGATCTAACATCTCAGAGTTCTACGAATACGGCACCAAGTACCACCTAGGAACCCTGTGGTGAGTGTTTCAGACTGTTTCGAAACTTAACAAAATATCCTTTAGGCAAGCCTACATTGGAAGATGGAATAACGGAACCACAACTGTCGGTGTTCTCTGCCATGAGAATCTGGCTCAGAGATTCACAACTGGTCATCTCGTAGAAAGCGACGTGGAGTGGACATTGGAACTTGCACACGAACAGTACACAATTTCTAACAAATCGTGGAAGTTCACCGATGATGCGCACTATGTGGACATCCGCAAGACACTGGTGGAGAAACTGAAGGAACACATTGTGCGTTCGGACGCAATTTTTCATGTCCGTATAACGGTCAAGAGGACTTTTGGATGCAGATATGACAGTTTGGAGAACTTCGATCAGCCCAAGGCCTTCTGGACGGATCAGTGTTTGGTTGTCGGAGGAAGAAAGTTCTATGTGAACAAACAAGTGAGAATTTCGGAAATGCGAACACTACGAACTGCCTATTTTCAGTTTCTGGCTCACAAATCACCAATCTTCAAGACACTATTCAAAGACAACCTTTTCAAGAAGCTGTTTTCATTCTGGAAATCCAAGGACATCACCATCGGAGATACTAATCCAGATGCTTTCGAACACTTTTTGCAAATTGTTCACAAGAAGTCGCCGTCATTCCCAGGTATTCTAGAGAATCTTATAGTCCAGAGTGAAATGCTTGTTTTTAGTGGAACTCGTTCCACAAGTCTACGAGCTGGCGAAACGATTCAAAGTCGGACCAGCAAAAGAGTACATCGAATGGTACATAATACAGTACGGAGAGGAATACTTGGATTTAGCTTTTGAACCTGTCGAGATTGGCATCTTGAGAGCGGCGATGAAGAGCGTTTTCTCAGATTTCAACTTTTGCGAACATTTTGAAGAACAGATGAAGAGTAAATCGCGTATTTAGTGAGTTTTTACTTGATACTTGTAGAGTGAATCGCTTTTCTTTTCAGTTTGTACCCAGATGAGTTGGATGTT
Source organism: Caenorhabditis panamensis (assembly GCA_900883565.2). NCBI lineage: Eukaryota > Metazoa > Nematoda > Chromadorea > Rhabditida > Rhabditidae > Caenorhabditis > Caenorhabditis panamensis. Next base: position 24,775 of record LR537662.1, read on the forward strand.
CGGAATGGAGTTCATTGTCGATCAACGATGGAGGAGAACTTCAGGAAAACTGTGAAATTCGTGATTCCCGTGGAAAAGACCGTTCGCGCATTGTCTGGCAACGGGCCTCTCGTTTCCAGCTGGAAAAAGGAATGCGATCACTTCGGACTTCATTGGTAACACTTCAAACCTTGTTGCTTTCTTGAGACAATATGTTCTTCAGGACGGCTAAAGTTGACCCAACATTCAAGATGTTCTCTCTGGAGTGCATTGAAGCATACTATGAGCAGTTGGGTGAAGGTTATGATATAGTGTTCCCGCCAGGATGGTTCATCACGGTTGATATTGATGTTTTCGCACTGATTGGAGACCAGAAGATCTTGGTTGGCACGGAGAAAAATTGGCCTGGAGGGTTCCTGGTTAAATATCTGAGTGACGAGTCCGTGTCCAGGGAGGATGCAAAGTTCGAGGTCCACGTGATGATTCTCAAGGCCGCTGGAACCCGTCACCTCACTTTGGAGGACTTTTCGAAAGAAGAGAAAGGCTGGACGGACGGTTGCCTTGTTGTACAAGGACGTTCGTTTCATATCAACAAGATGGTTGGGTTTTGAAGTTTCACTGTCACGGACAACATATCCTGTTGCAGAATCTGGCTCGATCATCTGAAGTCTTTGCTGAAATTTTCAAGAAGAAACCTGGTAGAGTCGAACAGTTCAATTTGAAAGAGGACGATGCGGATCTTTTCGACAAGTTCCTTCAGTTATCTCACTCAGGAAGCACCTACATCAAAAGTACTCTCGAATACTACACTCACAAACTTCTCACTCTGAATTTTTCCAGAAAACGACATACTGGGATTGGTGGATTTGGCGAAACGGTACAAGTCAAAGATAGTGATGGAAGCCTGTAGACACAGTGTGATGCACCACTTCCTCACCTGGGATTCCGAAGACTTTGGCAACACTTTGGCCATCTTGGAACCGTTAGATTGCTCAGCACAGTGGGAGGTGAAGGTCGAACAGAGTGCTTGGCATGACGATGGATTCGAGAGAGACTACGATTGGTCGATCAAACACCGAGTAGCCAGTGAGGTACCTGACCAAGGGATGAACGCCTTGTTCCTAAAACGTTTGGGACTCAAGAACTCCTCGAAGGAGCGAATCTGGCCGATCTTCATCCAAAGCAGCAGCGGAGAGACGTACATTCTGAAGTGGGATTTCGAATCTTCATTTGAATCACTGGTCAAGGAAGTGGCAAACATCGAGAACAAAGCAATCCACTCTCAACAACTGATGGTCAATGGGGTGTTTGTCAAGAACACGGACGATATCAAGGCTCACCTGCCGTTGCTACCCGCCAAGAAGTGTCCGGAAAAGACGGTGAGACTTTTAAGGATTAGAGAATCACAGAACTGTTCTTTTTCAGAATGTTCCCGCTGAATACAAGGACCTCGTCGATGGGACGGCGACGGAGTTGAGCTCGGAGATTCGTGAAGATTTCGAACGGTTCCTATTGGATTGCTCTCAGCTCGGAGTGAAGAAGCGACTTCTCCTGGCCGACCAACACGACTTCAAGCAGCTTCTCACGAAGTGTCTTGCGGAAATCAAAGACGAAGACCAGCTGGATCAATTTGCCGACTGCTACGCGACACTCACCCTTCCAGTCAAACTGGAGCTGTACGAGATGTTCGGGTTGAAGTATCCTGTTCCTAACTGCTACAAACCAAAGCGCTACCCGATGTACGTGACAAAAGGCCCTGAAGACACTGGAGAGTCGGTTGCTGCGAGAATCAGCCGAATTTGTGGACAGCCGCCGTGTCGGGAAGATGTATTCGACTTCCAATTCAACAAATATAGAAGCATTGTGCATGTGGACTACGATACATGGGAGTCGCTTCTGATACAATCAATCAACACGGATGGAAAAGAGGAATAAGAACTCGTTATGCACTCAATACTTTTCTCGCTCTTTAACTTATTGATACTTATACTGAATGAGTGAATGAATGAGATAGTACCAGAACATCTTAACACAACCAAAAAACTTCCTTTTGATCATGCCAACTCCGTCCTGCTACATCATCTTGCAAATGGACTCAAAAGCTACATGTGAACAGCAGCTTTTTTTCAAAGGACGGCTGTTCTTTCTGCTCACCAATCCTTTTCTCTTCATCACTCCGTTCTATTCCTTCTCGTTCCATTCCCTCTTGTCTTTCACTCATTCCCTTTCCATGTGCTTTGTTACGAGAGACTATGTGGGAACGGTGATACGCAGAGACAGTGGTTTTTTGGTTGGGAAGAACGAAAAAAGAGCTGATGGACTATGTATTTCTGTGTCTTGGCTGTACACTTTTCGGGGAGACACAACGAGAGAGAAGGAGGAACAGAGACAGTTCTTTTTTATGATGCTTGCTCGAATGTGTTGCCCCGCCTCTGTTCGAAGGCGCCATTCCTTGAACTACGTCTTCTCTCCTTTTCCGAAGACTAGTGGAGGATACGGTAGCATCCTTTTCTCCGTCAACTTCCCAACGTTCAAGATCCTTCTGTTTCCAGTATCTGACAATGTTCGCTAACATCAACATCTTCTTCTTCATCGCCTTTGCCATCACCGCCCAACTCGCCGTTTCACAAAGCCAAGACTTCCCCATGTTCAAGGAAGGACCTCTCTATATACTCGAAACGTACAACACGACAGCCAACGGTATGAAGACCGACCACGAGGTCCACATGGCGGCTGACGGGGTAGCCAAATCAGCATTTTTCTATAACCTACGGATGTTTTAGGACGCCTTGCAAATTGAGAGAATACTCAACCAATACCAGAAAGCATTGGAAACAGGAGAACCCGTTGAGTACCCGCGTTTCCCAAAGGAATCCTTGTATACCATTCCCTATGATCTTGTAAGTGTTTTGATGACCCAATCAAAATGTAGTTTTCTTGTTTCAGTACGACTATGTTTTGAACATGATGAAAATTTTCATGTCAGAGGAGAGACATGCTCAGCTATCCAAGATCAACCACACACTTGTTAATACCGATTGGTAACCACCCTTCCGCCCTGCTTTTTTGACTTGAATCTTCTCTATTTCAAAATTTTCATCAAAATAGTAATAAAACCGATTGAGAGCACAAAACCCGACAGAATTTGACAACACGGGGGAGCATAAAGCACTGGGAATTGGGAATGGGGACAGGGTAAAAACTATGAAACCAAATAAGTTAAGTAAAGCGAAACAAGACAAAGGATCCGAATCTCATTACGAGAGTCTCAAACACTATTCGACAACTGTCCTTCTAGCAGAAGCGGTGAGGCAACAATGATCTTGGATTGATCCGAATCTTTCCGGTATTGACGGACTCCAAGGAAGGAGAAGAGTTGGTGACGGATGGCTGGGTTGCAGTAGGTGTAGATCAGGACTCGGATTGCACTGGAGATCATGTAGAGGAGGCTGACGGCGTCTCCGAGTAAGGTGTATAACAGGGACGCTTTGTATGGATCGTGTTCGCTGAAAATAGACGGAGTTAGGTCGTGGATCCCTATTCTCTGGATGTCTAACAAACTCGTGATGGACCTTGAAACAAGTTATTTTCTGCAGAACGTTTAGTGGTCCCTCCAATCCTCATGCTTTACACTAATTCCCCTGAGTATAAACTTTGTTACAAGGCATAATGTGAGAGGGTGAAACGCAGAGATAGTGGTTTTTTGGTTGGGAAGAAGAGAGCTGATAGACTTTGTTCTTCTTCAGTGACAATGTGTCCAGCTGCACTTTTTTTTGGTTTTGACGAAGAGCGATGGGAGTTGAGAACAGCAGGGATAGCGAAAAGGGAACAACTGACAAATGACATGTTGAGCCAGCCAGAGCAAGAGAACGAAAGGGTTCAATGGGGTTAGTGCAACCTACAGTAACCCGTTAAGTTCTTCAGAGTTTACTCAAGATTTGACGGATTCTTGAAACCGGTTGGAAGTCAAACTCTACAGTAACCCTGTATGTGTAATGGCATGTATTATGCGCTCAAGAACAATTCCATGTTTTGACAATCTGATTGACTTCAATTGTTTCAGAATGTGTTTCGAAAGAAACCACGAATTCTGGATCCTTGAATTCTCATTTGGAAACCAAACTTTACAGTAAACCATAATATACGTATGCTCAAACTATCTAACTGACTCCAATCTTTCCGCTGGCTTCAATTCTCGAAGAACTACTGCTCCTCTGTTCCTCCATCCATTAGTCAACCCTTCACATGCTCCACCAACGCAATTAGCCCCCATCTTCTCGTCTCCCATGACATGACTATTAGAAAAAAACGGTTGACTCTGACTACATCTCTCTTTCTCATTCTCGCTATTTCCCCCTTAGCTCAGATTAACTGTGTAACAGTATGGGGGCTGCTCCCTTTCTCCTTTGAACGCTTTGACTCCGCCCCTTCACTCTGCTCCCCCGTTTGTTTCATTCAGTGAACTCACTCGACTAGCACGGACGCCTTTGTGACTTCCAGGAGAGTTAGTAGAATGTGTAGTGAGTTGGAGATCAAGTAGGTAGATACTATTGCAACCTTAACATCTTCACTTTAGTAAGATACTGATCAGAAGGACTTACCATAGTGTAAATGGCATTCCTCACTGTAGAGGGTAACTTGTTGATTCGAAGGGATGATAGTACTCGGGACCGTTTTCTTTTCGTTGGGCTCTCCTTGCTTTCCTTGTGAATTGGGCATTGTTGAGCGTCTAGTTTTGCCAGTTTGTTAACGATAACAAGGTTTAGAACCATTAGGCAGAGGAAGGGGCAGAAGGTTTGGAGGCAGGCAATCCCGTAGACATCGTATACCATGTAGATTGTGCTTTCCTGGAAGAAATTTCGTGATGTTTTTCTTGTATCGTTCCTCTTGTCTACTCTATTCTCATATTTCTATCAGTTCAAGTTTCAGCATCATCTCAGTTCACCGTCAACATGAAAGTCACTGTCATCGCCGCCATCCTCCTTCTCACCGTCGCCATGGCCGAGGCCATAATGGTCGCCCAGACCCAGCTCAGAGCGCCGGATGGAACGGTGCACAATCAGCAGTTCCATGTGGCGATCGAGGTAAGCTATCTCCTAGTCCTGATCTATGTAATCTAGAATCTTGCAGCGTGCCGAGGACATCAAGAAGATCCTCCTCCAGCACAAAGCCAACTTGGCTAAAGGCATCAAAGAGCCACTCCCCACTTTTGATAAGAGCTGGTTTGAGACCTACAGCCCCGAAGAGGTGAGCTGTATATCTCATTTGGACAGTGTTCATTGAATAATTTTCAGTACGAGATGTTCAAAAAACTCCACGGGCACCCGAAGTCCGGACCACAGAAGCAGTGAAAACCGCGATACTTCGCTTTTTTTCCAACGAACGATCATTAGGCCCTAAACTTCGTCGCGTTTCATTTTGAGATGATTTTGTTCTGCTTTCGTATTTTCCTTTCAATCTCGCTTTCTTTCAATATTAAAGTGAACATTTTACACAGAAATCTCTCAAAAAGTAAAAGCTTCAGAGGAATCAAGTCATCAGAAAACGAGCCATGGAGGTATCAACCCGGAAGTAACAAAGCCAATAATCATAGGTTCCCCCGTCCTTCAGACTCCTTCCTCCGAACCCAAACCTGCTGCTAGACCCTTTGCTAGTTCCCTCCAACCATGAGACCAATGTGTGACATCCTCGCAATCGTACTCTGTGGCTTCGCTTTTTACATCATTTTCTTCATCTCTATCGGCCGAGTAGTTCTCCCGAGGGTGGAGAGAGATGTTCCGGTGGAAGAGTATCTCATTGAGACAGCGGAAATTGAGCAGAGTGGTGAGGAACTTGAGGTTAGTTGGCATAGAGATCTTCAGACAATAGGAGGTCGAGTTTCAGGTCTCTGATCTCATAGACGAGGTACTCTTGGAAGAGACAAAGAAGGAGAACACTACAGATCATGATGGTTCAGGATGGATTCTCACTGCAAGCCTGGAACAAGAAGGAAAAGAGGAAGAAACTAAATTTCCTCTACTCGATGAGACAGCAGAAGTTCTCGAAAGCAGTGGTACCCTTATGGATGACAACTAATGATTCCTTACCTATTTTTCAATGATCTCAATAAACCCTTTAATATCAACCAATCTTCCCTAACCTATCATTATCAAATCGACACGCCCCTCAGACAAGACCCCTCAACAATCATTCTCCATTCCCCACCTTTCCCCACATTCACATTCCCCCACAGCATTCCACATTCCTGATGACTTATCAACGTGTCTCCCTTATACCTTCAAAGTTTCCAAAAATGAGAGCCCCAACCAAAACTACAAAACTAAAGGCTTTCCTGCACAATCTACTGGTCAGAACATGTCAGTTACTGGCCCTAATGCTTGTCAGTTTGATTGTCTATTGCATTATGTTTGTGACGATTGCTCGAATGATCGCGGTTGATCCGGAGGAGATGGAGAAGATGGGTGTGAAGGTTGATAGGGTTGAGGATAGCCCGGGTCAGTTCGAGAAGGTTCAGGTCACTGAACCTGTTCAGACTTTAACTGAAGGCTCTGGGGAGCACAGTGATATCTCGCAACTAGAACTAGAAACAGTAAGTTGTCCATTGCTTAGTTTTTAGTACTGGGTGACTAGTAACCTGATTACAGAGCAAGAAGGAACCAGAAGATAAGCCGGCAATGAGAAAACGACAGAAGAGACAGCATTTTTCATTGTCAAACACTTTCTAATCTCTACAGTACCTATACCCTAAACCATCAAGACATTTGCTTCCCTCGTTCAAAATTATGAGCTTAGCCAAACCAAAGATAATCATAGGTTCCTAGCTTCTCTTGGCAATCATCCAATTATCCCCTTCTTTTTCTTTTCCTACCCTATTCCTTATTTCCCACCAATCTTCTCTCTTTCCCTTCAACCCAAAATCGTTCCTTATCAAATGCTCCCCAGCATGACAAACTTCTCCATTGCTCTCCTGGTGATCCTTGGAATGATCACCCTTGTTGCAATCTCTCCTTCTGTTTCTTACAAGCGTTTTCCTTTGAAGGAAAAGGTTTCGGTAAGATAATGTTTGTTTTGAAATCTTATCACAATCACCGCTTTTAGAAGGAGACAACCCAAGAAGTTCATAAAACCACACCAATTTCTGAAGCTCCAGAGCAAGAGGTCTTGTCGACTGGACAAACAGAAGGAGCTAGATTCAAAAGAGAATGGGTGTCTACTATGAGTCCAGAAGAGGTCCCACAACTTGACAAAGAACTTTCAAAGACAGACGGTTTTTTTTCAGTATCACAGAATGATCAGTCTTCTTGCCATGTAACCCCTACAAATCTTGTCATGTTGAACTTTTTCAATAAACCCTTCTTTTCCCCGATTTTTCCTAAACTTGCTCACCTGCGCCCACTCCTCCACATCCACCGCCAACGTCCTGAAGAAGTCCTCACACTTTGGAAACTCTGTAATCCGCAGCGCCATTGCCGATGGTATTCGCAAAGATATAGCGACGAGGAGTAGACCCCCAAGGGTGAACGGGCGGTATTTTGGTTGTAAGATGATCATTTTTCGACTGAAACAAGAGAAATTGGTCAGATTGCTCATTCTCTGAGTCCTCCTAGCGAGTCAGTGACTCAACTACACCCACACTATAAGGGTAGGGTCAATTTTCCATTTGGCGATTCTCACGGAATCTTTCGAATTTGTGAGACAGAGAAGAAACTTACTGCTTATTATCAATCCAAGTGTATCTTTCTAAAGTTCCCAACATCAGAAGATAAGGGATCAAGAATTGAACGAGTTTCGCTGCGCAGAAGGTGACGATTATGTAGCGATGGAAGAGCAGGAAGAGGTACTGAAAGAAATGCGCTATATCTCAAGAACCATAAGAGATGGGAAAAAGTTGTCAACTGATAAAACATAGAGAATATAAAGAGGATCATTTTGTTAGTTGACAACTTTTTGCTACAACTGCTGGTTTTCAAGATACTACCCCAAACAGCAGCTTACCTCACTCTTATTGTAGATCATATTCACATCCACCACGAAAATCATCAAAAAGAAAAAACAGAGCAATGTATCCAACAACGCCAGAATCGCTGGATACAATTGAGGAGGGGAGTTGGCCAACTGTCGAAATGTGAACAGGTAGAGCAGAATGATATTGGAAACACAACCAAGACAAGCGAGGACTCCACCAACGGAAATGTACACGAAACGAGCCATGGAGACCTCTTCGGTGTACCCGCAGGTCACCTCGTCGAGGCTCATTGTGAAGAAGGGACTGAAACAATGAAAGAGTGAATGGACTTAAATGTAGACTAATTGAAAATAGGGAAAAGAAAAGAAAATGGGTGAGTGTGTTCAAAGAGCAAAGAGCTCTTGTTTTCATGAGAATTTTTAACGGTTTCTTGGAGCTTTGGAAGAAGATGTTCTTCTGTGAAAAAGTTTTGTCTGGAAGATAAGGGGAGATGGGAAAAGAGCTGGAACAGGAAGAAAGAGAGAGAGAGAGAGGGGGCAATGCATACTTGAGAAGGGTCAGCGGAACAGGGGCTGAAAAGAGGGTGGGGACAAGTTGAGGGGGAGGTGTCAAAAAATTGTCTAGTAATAGGAGAAATGAGCTGAACTTTGTGGTTTTTTATATTTTCTTGTCATCTTTTTGCTGCACACGCGGACAAGATTGCGGCGGCGACGGGGCGCGATCACACAAAACGAAACATTCATTGGTTCACAGTTTTCGCTTTAATTTTGCTTGTTTTCCACCGTTTTTCTTAAAATTTTTTGTGTAAAACTATGAAAAACACAATTTTCTTTATGTTGTTGCAAAAAAATTTGTGAAAAACGGTCGCAAATGAGCAAAATTAAGGCAAAAACTGTGAGCCACGAAACTTTTTCGTTTTGTGTGCCTGCCGCGGCGAGCATGGGAGAGTGCGCACTGTTTTCGCCTTGATTTCGCTCGTTTTTGACCGTTGTACTTGAACTTTTTTGTATGAAACATTTGAAAACACAATTGTCTCAATGTTTTAGCAGAAAAGTTTGTGTAAAACGGTTGAAAATGAGCAAAATGAAGGCGAAAACTGTGAGCCACGAAACTTTTTTGTTTTGGGTGGCCGCGCCTCGTCGCGATCACAGAGGCAGTGATTGGTGGACAATAAGCTAAAAAACTTCTCAGCTGACTTGAAAATTGGTCTACTATATTAGCATATCTGTCCTGAAAGAATTCAGTAGACTGAGTGAACAAGTTTTTCAAGATTCAGGGCTCAAGATTCAAGGTTCAAGAACCGCTAGAAGGTAACCAAGATGATGATCATGAGCAGTTATATATGAAGTTTTGAACCTGAAAACTTCAGAAACATTGGAATTTCTGAGCCTAACAAAAGAGAGTGATTCAGTAGACTGATCAGGTCTCTTATACACATCGCTCTAAACTTCAGGAACATTGAAACATCGACCTCTGAGACCCTCTAAGCACCTTTGAGCAAATGACGACGCTTCAAACATTTTACGCCTAAACCCCCTAGTCCATCATCTCCATTCTAAAACAAGCCATCAATGACGTCCCTCCCAGATGATGATGATTTGATTCGAATCGAGCACACACACAGCTCTCCATGAAAAATAGGAAATCAACGCGTAGAGTCATAGATTGAAATATCCGGATTTAGGAAGGAGAAGCAAACGAAGAGCATCTTGTTTTTCACGTCAAAACAAGTCAGATTTTTGTGGGTGTGTGTGTCTGGGTGGCGAATTGTGGGTGTAAGGATAGGTATTATCACTGGTGTTAGCTAAGGAGGTCTAGATTCAAATGAATCAGGATGTGGAATAAGGAATAAGCTAAAAGAGGTGCAAAAGGATCCAGGGATTCGAGTAGAAAACGTGAGATGCGCCAAGTGACTTTGTAATTTTTGATGTCGACTCATTAGAGATTCTGAAAACTGGATTCTGGACTAGGGGACTTTGCTCAGAATACTTTATGCTGTTTTCAAGAGCGAATGATGATTTGGATGAGCCAAGACAAACCACATAAAGTAGATCAACCTAGGTCAGAAGGCTCCCCAAAAAACCTGGTTCTTGAAGTGTTGACTTGACCAGAAGCTTTTATAGCTATATTTCCAGAAAAATCTCGCTTCAAAACACCCCGATATAAATGTGAGAGCTAGAGGTCTAGCCTAGGCGTTAGAGGCGTAAGGAAAGGACAGCACTTTGTGAATCGACGCAAAAAAGTTCCGGGAAATGAGATGGAAGGGAATCAGGGAAAGGGTTTTCCGAGTAGAGTAGAAGAAGGAGAAGGAGATTTTGCAGTGTACTATTGGGTTAGGGAATAGGAATAAGGAAGGTTTTTGTAGGCTTGATATTGAATGTGTTAGGCTTCTCACAATCACAACACAACGGGGACCGTTACACAATGCGCGCGGCCACACCAAACGAATGGCGTCGCTCTCGGGGTTTTGGCTTTATTTTGCTCGTTTTCAACCGTTTTTCTTGAATTTTTTTGCATAAAACAACAGAAAAATACTTTTTCCTATGTTTTTCACAAAAAAATTTATGAAAATTGGTTGAAAATGAGCGAAATAAAGGCAATACCGGTACTCCTGGTTTTTGCCTTTATTTCGCTCATTTTCAACCGTTTTTCTCAAACTTGTTTGCATAAAACTATAGAAAAAGACTTTTTCTTATTGTTTTTACACAAAGATTCATGAATATTGGTTGAAAATAGGCAAAATAAAGGCAAAACCGGCACTCCTTGTGTGGCTGCGCGCCACACAAAACGAATTGCGTCGTTCGACAGTTTTGCCTCCATTTTGTTAATTTTCAACCGTTTTTCTCAAACTTTTTTGCATAAAACAATAGAAAAAGACTTTCTTTTGATGTTTTCACAAAAAGATTTAGGAAAATTGGATGAAAATGAGCAAAATAACGTCAAAAACTGTAAGCGGAGTATTCCTTGTGTGGCTGTGCGCATTCCGCGTCCAATCTTTCGCAGCCGCAGCCACCGCTTCCCCTACTGCAAAAACTGACTTTCAGACAAGAATTCAAGTGTCAAATATGCAAAACCATAATAAAAAACAAACAAGGAACTCAAATTCCTCCCCCCAGACATCCCAATGCATCACACCACCAACGCGGCGGTCAATCAACAATGTCAAAAACACTCGGAATCAAGAAAAATGCTAAAAAAAGAGGAGAAAAATGAAAACATGAGAGTGATTTCATCGAATTATGCCCGTGCCTCCCACATTTCCCCTCGTTTCTCATCGTTTTCCTGAGCTTATTGACACTTATAATGGGCATCAGATTGCAATGAGTGAATGATCTGATTCTGAGAAGTTTTGAGGTATAGGTCTGACTTTTGGCTCTAATTCTTGATTCTAGAATGTTTTATAAATCCCCCAATCAATGCAAAATCAAGTTATGTCTACCCAATTGTCACCTACGCCTTTTGCTTTTTGAGCGCGAACTTTGAACTCGATCATTCAGTCGCTAATAGCTAATAGAAATTGCATGTAAATTTGCATGATTTGAGGATGTAGAAAGGTGAAAGAGCGCTTTAAAACCTTTCAAATGTCATAAACTGAAACTTAATCTTATCTTTAACGTTATGATTGCAATCCTGTTATCAGTGCAGGAAGGAAGGAAAGAAGGGAGGGAAGTGGATAATTTTCATATTTTCTAGCAGAAATCTAGAATCTTATGATTCTTTGAGAAAGCAGAAACCAAAAGTGTGAAGTTACAAGTGGAAACATGATCCTTTGCTCCATTGGGCGCGCTTCAAAGTTTTGGGGCTGCTTAGACTACAATCTACAATTTTTCTAAGCAGCCCCATTTTTTTGGGGCTGCTTAGAAAACTTGTAGTTTGTAGTGTTAGCAGCCCCAAAACGCATGAGGAAGCAAAAACCAAAATAGACGGAACAAAACGAAAAACTGCAAGAAACTTAGCATAACCAGCATTTTGGAAGTGTCCAACAGGAACACCTCCTCAAAAACATGCGTAAAAACATTCCTGAATAGCTTGACTCATGGTCAGAGCAGTCCAAAACACCTCAAAAACAAACTGAAGATTCTGCTCGTTTTGTAGTTTGGAATGGACCAGGCTAGACCGGAAACGGAACTTGGGAGGTTTGTCTGAAACTATACAACTGGAAATGAGTGTCATACACATTTCGCTGAATTCTACATGTACTGTGCCCTCATTTCCCTATTTCCTAACCAATTTCCGTTTTGCCAAAGAACATTTGGGCAAAAAACGCGAAAAATGAGCAAAAAACATCCTAAAAACAGCTTGGAAAACAAAAAAAACAAGAAATTGAGATGGGTCGAGACGACGGAAAATGATTCCCGGGTTGGAGAGAAAGAGGAAAGAAGAGTTCTTCAAGACCAAGAAGAGCAATTTTTGGATGAAGAGAGGGCTCATTTCCTCGAAGAAATCGAGAGAAACGCAAGACTACAAACTACAAAAATTCTAAGCAGCCCTAAAAAATGGGGCTGCTTAAAAAAAAGTGTAGTTTGTAGTCTTAGCAGCCCCATTTTTTTGGGGCTGCTTAGAAACTTTGTAGTTTGTAGTCTCTGGCCCTGAAACTTTGAAGGGCCCAAAAACTACGTTTGGGGCTGCTTAGAAGCGCTAGACTACAAACTACAAACTTGCTAAGCAGCCCCAAAAAAGTGGGGCTGCTTAGACTACAAACTACAGTTTTCGCTAAGCAGCCCCAAAATCGCATGCGCTTCTGGAGCGTCTAGAGAAGATTGTGACGTCTGCAGACATGTTCAGACAGAACGTTCTGTCTCACTAAAACACCCATAAAATGCTCAAATGCATATCCGAATGGCCCACCCCTAATCTCCTCGTTTTTTGGCACCGGAAACGACGAGGAGTGAAGGGTACTTTGTGTGTGTACCCGACAAACCACGAGTTAACGGATGGGAAATTTGAAACTTCGGAAAAAACGAAACTAAATGGAAAAAGTTCAGCAAAACCTTTTTGCTACGTGACGTTCAGAATGTTCAGAATGTTCCCAAGTTCAGCTTTGAATGCCTATTTTCAACCAAGTACTCGAAAATTTGATTGTTGTTGGAACACGGGTACACGAGTTAGACTTGAAGAACAAGAAAACGCTTTGTTCTAAAAGAATAAAAGCTTCAAAATAGCCCTAAAAAGGGTAGAAAACACCGAAAAACGAGAAGGTTCGAAAATCGTCCTTCAACTGAAAATCTGACTGGGTGGCATCATTTATAGCATCATTTTTGTATGTATTATGAGCCGATCTGGATCTCATTGTATCCAAAATTCAGTGAAAAGCAGGTGGAAATAGCAGAAAAGGGGAGTTCTTTTGATGAATTGTCACGAGATGACAACAACAGAGCGGAGGAGGCGGATTCAATGGGATAGGGGCTTGCAGTGAAAATGAGGGTCTTGGAGGTTACTGTAGACACAAAAAGGGTGAAATATCTTTGAAAAATCAATAAAAACTCTAAAAATGCGTTTGGGGCTGCTAAGACTACAAACTACAACTTCTCTAAGCAGCCCCATTTTTTTGGGGCTGCTTAGGAACTTTGTAGTTTGTAGTCTTAGCAGCCCCAAAACTGAAAATGTTGGAAAGTCATCATTTTTTGGAGAGTAATGGATAATCTAAGGTTGTCTGCTACTATTTACACCTTTTTTATGCCAAATTAGGTCAGAAAAACGGCTATAACTGTCGATCTACACGTTCAACATGTCCATGATCTTAAGACCGTTATACAGTCGAAATTTTTAGAAAATCTATAATTTCTGGATCAATATGACTTTCTACACCTTGTCTATTTTGTCTATCTTGTCTTTCAACTAGTCTTACACTAGAAAATCTATAATAGAAGGAACAAGGACGCAAAGATGTACAACGTTCTGAGGATTCGTATCTTTTAACTGGAGCTAGAAGCTAGAAGAGCTAGAAGAGCTAGAAAAAGAGGCTTTGGAAAATGTCAAAGTTAATTTCAGCTAGTCCCTCCTGTTCCTCTAGGTTCTATAAGGCTATTTCAGCCAAACGATTGACGTAGGAATGTGTATTTTGGCTTGAAAAAGTCAATAGCGCATAGACAGCTAAAATCTGATGGTTTCAAGGATTCAGATCTGAAGCTATAAACCAAAGAAGGAAGAATGATTCTGTTTAGAGCTAACAAGAACTGAAAATAAGTAGCTCACCGGCTAGAAATATGCAAAAACCCTTCAAGAAAAACATCTAAAAAACACAGAAAAAGAGGGTGAGGATGAGATCAGCACACAACACAAACTTTCAACTTTGTGACATCAACATACTATTTTGGACATGTAAAAGATGAAAAAAACATAAAAATAAACACAAAGAATCAAAGTGTCAATCATTCATTTCGTTCCTTTTCGTGTTTATTTTCCGTTTTCTAGTGGCTCTAGTCCCCCTTCTTTACTTGTACTTTGATCCCGGGGTCTTCTTATTATTTCTCCTTTTCCACTCCCCACAGAAAACTTCCTGGTTAATCTAGTTAGGGAGGGAACTTTCTGGACTTTTATTTTCTTTCACTGACCTAATTATGAAGGGTTTAGAGGATAGATTGGGTGTAGACACGTAGGGTGTTTCGGGAAAAGTGTTAGAGACACAGTTTTCGAAGTAGTATAACTTAGTGAGTTTGTTGTTTCAAAACATGATTTTTATACCATTGTGTAGCTCCAAATGTGTTTTTTATTTTTGTAGTTGACAACTTTTTGATATCGCTTTGGGTTTATGAGTTATAACACAAAACTTAATAACGCCTATTTGCGCGCGCTGTGGTTTGGGCGGGCGCCGCATTTGGAGCTTTATTTGGGTTACGGTAAAAGATATTAAAAAGTTGTTAATTAACAATTTAAAAGAAGAGGTTTTGGCTATTGGACGGTATGTTTATTATACTTTTTGGTCAATTCTTCAACTTTTTACAATCCATCAAAAATTGACAAAAAAAGTTGTTTTTTTTTGAAATTTTTGTTTTGAGCTGAACTGCCTGGACCGACCAGAACAGTTTAAAAAACTGATTAAAACTAGTTTTTTATCAATTAACAGAAAACCTGAAAACCTCATTTTCAAGTCCAAAAACTCCATAAAAATGTTTCAAACCACCCTCTTTCAACGGGTAATGAGAAGCAAGTGGCATCGTTAGATACGTGCAATTGCACACTTTGGGGATTTTTTGCAGCGCGGAGAAAGAGGAGAAAATTTAAATTAAAGGATGGAAATAGTTACGTTTACCCACTCATTACAAGGTTCAAGAATTGCCAACGCGGAGAGATTTTTTGCGTTTTTGCACGAGGAAGATTTTTGGCACAGATTGAGGAACAAGAATCGTGTTTTGTAAAAGGAAAATGTGATGTTTGGAAGATTTGTGCATTGGATAGTATAGTTTGGAACTCGTGACTTAGTTAGTTGCTGACAATATACTATTTCGTTTGTCCTGACTAATCTTTTTATCCCGTTTTGTGGTGGCTCGGCTCCGGTTTTGATGTTTTGTTTCTTTTGGGATCTTTGTTTTTGAAACTGCGACCTACATAACCGCCTACAAGTAAGCTTGTAAAAAGCAAAAACGTTTAGGTTACTTCCCCCTACAAATAAGCCTACAAATAAGAGCCCTCTTCACGTACAAATAAGCCTACAAAAAGCGAGTCTTCCCCTTACAAATAAGCCTACAAATAAGGGCTCTTTTCACGTACAAATAAGCCTACAAAAAGCGAGACCTCCCCTTACAAACAGGCCTACAAAAAGCAAATCTGCCCTTACAAATAAGCCTACAAATAACGGCCTTCTTCACGTACAAATAAGCCTACAAAAAGCGAACTTTCCCCTTAGAAATAAGCCTACAAATAAGGGCTCTCTTCACGTACAAATAAGCCTACAAACAGCGAAACCTCACCTTACAAACAGGCCTACAAAAAGCAAGACATCGTCTTACAAATAAGCCTACAAAAAGCGAGCCTTCCCTTACAAATAAGCCTACAAACAGCGAGACCTCGCCTTACAAATAGGCCTACAAAAAGCGTACCCTCTCCTTACAAACAGGCCTACAAACAGCGAGCCTTTCTCTTACAAATAAGCCTACAAACAAGGGCCCTCTTCACGTACAAATAAGCTTACAAAAAGCGAGACCTCTCCTTACAAACAGGCCTACAAACAGAGGTTATCATCCTACAAACAGGGCGTCGAAAATTGCCAGTGAAACTTCAGAAGCACACAAAACGCATACAAACCCCTGCTCCAGACAGACAACATAAAACAAGATTTTAGGCAGGCAAGAAAAGGATTTACGAGGCCGTCTGCATGTACTAAACCCTTCCCTGTCTACTATGAGTAATCCAGACCGGAACTCGATCTTCCCTCTTTCTTTGAATTCCAGATTCTGGAATCCAGAACCCCCAAAGATCTGAATGAAAAAAATCACAGTTTGTCTGACAGATATTTCCCTCTGCGTCTCTCCCCTCTCTTCTCGGAAGCGATGTTGACAAAATCACTTGAAATCGCCCCGGGGCCCCCGACAGTACATGACCAGCAACTGGCCGCGACACGTCTGCATCTCCACGACTCGTATTGTCTCTCTCGACTGACAACTCGTTGATTAGGTGTGGCTCCGATGGTGGCTCCGGCTCAGTGTTACCGCGCTTGTCAGGACGAGCTGCTTCCAGTTGGTAGGAGTTGATCAGCGAGTTGGTCGGGAAGTATTGCTAGTACGAATACATATTTCATAGATGTCCAATGAGAACTTTGTGAGTTCATGTTTCAGCATGATGTTTTGTTTTTTAGCGATTTTTCTGTTGCAATCGAGTTTTCTGTCTGTATTTGATCAGATTTTCAACATTTTTCAATGTTGTGCACTTTGAAACACACTTTTTCTGGTGGAAAACTGTTTCGTTTTAGCATTTGAACCAAGAACGAAAGACTTTACCAGGAAAAAAAACCGCTTCAAAATTTTGGGGCTGCTTAGACTACAAACTACAAAGTTTCTAAGCAGCCCCATTTTTTTGGAGCTGCTTAGAAACTTTGTAGTTTGTAGTCTAGCACTTCTAAGCAGCCCCAAACGCATTTTTTGAGGTAGCGTCTATCTTTTTCGACCGGTACAATGCCAAAGTATTTATTAGGATTCATTGCACTTTTTGAAACTGCAAAACACCAAAAAACGACTCTGTTCTCTGCACTTTCCTTCCCACTTTTTCTCCACTCTGTTTTACGTCAAAAGCGCGCAACGGACGGACTCTGTGACTATTTTAGTTTTCGACAAACATGTCAACACCCCAACACTATAGCCCGTTTCGCAACAATCAGGCGCAAAGATTCCAGCGCTCATCCCCGCCCGTAGAGTTGTTCAAGTGTTTTGACTCGAGAGTGTCAAGCATTTGCCACTTGAACTTAGGATGGAAAGATCGAAGAAGAGGGAAGAAGCTCTGAACGATTAGATAGGAATAGTGATAAGTAGATTGTATCAAAGGGATCATTATCGCCCATTGGCGAGCTATTTGATCAAATGATGGCCAGTGCAGAGAGAGAAACGCGTCGGAACAGTCAAACAAAATCTGCAGCGCCAGACCCTTTAATCAATTTGCCATTTCTTTCGCCTTATTCCATGACTTTTTCTGGTTCATGTCACTTTTAATCAACCGGAATAGCAGTAATTACTCGGTTGCGTTCAGGAAACCTAAAGAGCATCAGGTTTGGCGTGATTTGTGAATGTTTTCGGGGCTGCGTAAAAAGTTGTAGTTTGTAGCCTAAGCAGCCCCAAAACTTTTGATAGGTGTTTTCAGTTGTATTTTTTAACTTTTTGAATTCCAGGCAATTGAAATCGACCCACCAGACGATGCGGAGTACGACGTGGAAGCTGGTATCAACTCGTCAACGTAAGCTGTGTTTTTGAACGTCAAAAACCTCAAAAACTAAAACCACTCGTTTTCAGATGTCACCTAATGCACAGTTTCGAAGAGGAACGTCCCACTTCTCTAGTTGCGTCCATTAAAGAAAGTGCTAGAAGCTCGAAACGAAAAGTGTAAGTTTAACGACCCGTTTGAAGTTTTGGGGCTGCTTAGACTACATACTACAACTTTTTTAAGCAGCCCCAAAAAAGTGGGGCTGCTTAGAAACTTTGTAGTTTGTATTCTGAACTTTCTAAGCAGCCCAAACATCAAATTTGAACCGAAAACTTTCGTTTTTTCAGCAAATACTACTGCTCCTTTATCTTCTCCCCAATCAAACAGTTACTGGCCACATTCAAACTTCTTATAATCATCGGACTTTACTCTTTTGCTGGCGCTCATTTATTCATGTATTTAGAGGTAAGCACATAGTAAAAACAACCAGAAAAACCAAGTACTTCAGGTCCCAACTGACCTGGAAGCCAAAGAAGACAGTTATCATCAGAGAAAGATAGCAAGGGAGGTGATGGTCTTAAAGTAAGTGAAAAAGGAAGCAAAAAGCTAGAAAACAGTGTTTCCAGTCTCCGCGCAATCCACTACGACAACCGGGAAGATCGAGAAGAACGTTGGAAACATTCAATCCTGAAATTCGAAGCAGACATGGGTCTCGATGAGCCAGTCATTGAAACTGTCTGGACCTTCTGGATGTCTTTTCTCTACGCTGGAACCATTTTTACAACGATTGGTATGTTACTCTGTGTTTTGCAGTTTTCCAAAAGTCTATTTCTCTTGTTTTTAGGCTACGGAAACATTGCCTGTAAAACCCGCGCCGGTCAAATCGCCACCATGATCTACGCTTTTGCGGGTATCCCCATCATGCTTGTTATGCTCACTTCACTCAATAATTTCTTGCTGAAATGGATCAAAATTGTGACCAATGGATTCTGCGACATTCTTTTGTATGTGGGAGTTCGATTAGGAATTGCTGTGATTCGGCAAGACGAGGTGCAGAAGAGGTTGAGGTATACCAAGATTGCGAAGAAGATGGCAGAGTGGAGGCTGGCGAAACAAGGAGCGGCGGGAAGTATTGCGGTGAGTATTCATTGATTAGAGAAATAGAGAAGGTTCCATTAAACATATACTTGTTTTCCAGATGAGCAGCTCCGAGGAAAACCGCTTGAACTCCTCGCCAGACGATGAAGATGAAGAAGACATGGAACCAGATCCTCCAGTGTTCTCCACTCTCTTTGCCACTGTCTCCTGGATCATGCTATCTGCTGCGGTATTCTGTCTTTTTGAAGATTGGACCTTCTTCACCAGCTTTTACTTTTGCTTCATATCCCTAACCACTATCGGACTTGGAGATGTCACCCCTGCAAATCCCGAGTACATGATTGCTACTTTTGGCGTTGTTATCATTGGCTTGTCTATGCTGACAGTTTGCATCGATGTCATTAAGGAAAAGCTCGCTTTGATGTACATGGCACTGCTTCAAAAGTTACTGAAGGATTACCTGGAAGCAGTGAAGAATGGAGATCCTAACGCGGCGAATTTGATGATGGCTGGGTTCCAGGGGAAAGCGAAGTTTCTAATGCCCCTCATTAGTAAAAACGAAGGATCTAAGGTGATGGACAAGTTCAAACAAGACTGCTCAAAGAAGGGGATAGATCCACCACCAGTACTCACAAATATCAACCCGGAAACTGGAATGCCCGCGTTTGCAAATGCGTCAAGACAGGATTTCAATGATTATATAGAAGTTGCAGAAGAAAGATTTGCAGAAGAGCAACAACAGAGACTTATTGCACAGACTCCTTTGTCCAAGTCGTCGGATTTCCTTCAACCACCATCTAGAAAGGGTTCAGTGACAGTTCCCGTGCCAATGGTGTCTTTGGAAGTTCAAGCAGGGACAACGATGGGAAAGTTCCATGATTATGGGATACAGACACAGAATGAAAGCTCGGATGAAGGGATTCAAACGGATTATAGTCTGGATTTTGATGCGGATTTTAAGAAAAAAGAACCAGAGAGAATCATGGCGGATGCAGGGACTCAGTATGAGATAGTACTGTAAGTTGAAACCTAGCGTTTTTCCAAAGAACCATGTACTTTTAGCCTGACAAGCATTGGCATTCAACCTGAAGTCTCTTCAATCTACATTGGCGCTGAAGCCTCTAGTGCTGAAGATGAGGAAAGTGGTTGTGAGTCAGAAGAAGAGTACTCTACAGACGAAGAAGAGCTTCCATTTGATGTGGAGGATCCTGGAGTTTTGGCTTTTGGACTGCAGTCACCGCCGATAGAGATTACACCATTTACTGATGATGAGTCAGGAACCAGTTCGAAGTTAGAAGAGGTCCTTGAAGTTCAAGAGGTCCAAAAGATGGTTGCAATCCCTACAAAACTCATTCCAGCAAAGGTCTCAAAGTCTGCATCCATGGACTCAACGGATACAGTAATCCATGTGAAACCTAGTGAAGAAAGTAAGGAAGGTGATGTTGGAGACTTTGGAGAAGAGAAGAAGCCATCACAAGAAAAAGAAAAGAAGAAAAGAAAAAAGAAACTAAAAACCAAAAAGACCAGAGAACACGAGCTCCGATTCCTCAAAAACTCGGGCAACCAGACATCCCCGATTCTCCTGGATTGCTCGACACAGTATGAGATCTTCACAACTGAAAGCTCTTCGCAATACGATGTAAAAGGACGGAGTAGAAAGTGTCAGACCAAATTGTCAAGTATCAATCATGAACAGCTACAGGGGATTCGAGAGACTGTGCAGAAGTTGAAGAGAAGGGAGAGTGAAATGAGTCGAGTGACGAATGTTTCGGAGCGATTGGAGTCAGAGAGTGATTGGGATATCGCTAGTGAATCCGGGAAGGAGCCAGAGGTTGCAGAGGTTAGCCTAGATCTCTCTGTGATAGCACTGGGAGTAGATGAGACAGGGAAGGTCGTGGAGGTGCCACAGGCCCCTCCCCAGGTTCCAAAGACATCAAAGGATCCTTCGCAATCTTCGCAATCTTCAAAACTGGATCTTACGGAGGATCCAAAACAAGCAACATCTCCATCTGAATCTACTTCAATGGTCCATTTGGATTCAGACGATGAGGAAATCGAAAGCCTAGAAGAACTAGAAATGTACACCACAGACTCCGGAGCTCAAACAGAAGAGAAGGTTATGGTAGACCAGCAAGCTCAAATCACTCCGAAGATCCTGGAGATCATCAAGAATTCCACGACGCAGACGACTTTCAGTACTTTCCACCTCCCTCAAAAGGTTTATGAGTCAGCGAGCACTTCGGAAGATGAGGAGAAAGATGATGATGATAGAGTGGAGAAGTCGAAAAGTGAAGTGTTCTTTATGACGAATACAGGAGTGCAGACAATGCAGACATCGTTCCATATGACACCCAGAAATGAGGAGAAGGAGAAGGAGAAAGAGGTCCCAATGAAGCCTGAAGGGGTGGAGAAAGTGGAAGAATCTGTCGTTCAGAAGTCCGAGGAAACAGAACCAGATGATCTCCCACTGTTCTTGAAAGATTCTGATTGTCAAACCGTTGCTCTGGGGAGCTTTACAACAGCGACATCTACAGAAGACGTGAGATTTGCAGAACAGAAGGATGTTCGAAACACAGAGATGCAGACTGTGGAGCAGATATGTTAGTTGCAGAACAACATGGATACGGTAAAAAAAATTTGAAAGAAACTTTCAGTTTTCAACATCATCACTCAAACCGAGGAGACTATCAGAGAAGACGGTGGATATCAGACGGATCGTCTAGAAGCTTCTGCAGCAGAAACACAAACAGAGCCCACTAAAAGTTTAGAAGCTCCAATGCAGACTGACACTTTGTCGATGGCTCCTGTTGAATGTCAGACAGACTTCCCAGTAGAGAAAGAAGAACCTCAAAAGCCTGAAACATCCACTTCAATGATCCAAACAGATCCCCCATCTTGCGCAGAAGTTGAAGTACAAGCCCTGGTCTCTGTGGATTCTTCTCCAGTGGAATGTCAGACAGAAGCAATGCATTATGATGAGGTAGAAGTGCAGACGGAGATAGATTCATGGACAACTTGGGTACAAACAGAGTTTGTGGCTGGGGATGATGTGGAGATGCAGACGGAGGAGGTGAGCATGAAAAAGCTTGATTTGATTGACCTTAGCGGTTTTTAGAATGAAACAATGGCTTCTGAATGTCAAACGGAAGGAGTTAGTGTAGACGACATTGAAATGCAAACCGATCAACAACTCGTTTTGCCTTCTGTTCAAGTTCAAGTTCAAACTGACGCAGTCAACACAGATCTACAGTACACCCAGACAGATGAGGAACCTAATCCTAGAGCTCCAACAGAACACGCATTCACGCAATACGAATCCAAGGTGATAGACTCACAGACACAATATGTAAGCTTCAAACTTCAAAAAGATCATAACTTTTTTTGTTTCAGACGACAATGCTAGAAGACGTAGACGTTCAAGCAACGCCAATCTCTCTCGACACTCAAACACAACATTCCATTGAACTCGACGCCAAATCTTGCCAAACTGAACACGTGCTTATGAAGAATAAGAGGAGTCAGGTATTCCGAAGGGATAAGTAACGTATCTAACTTTGAGTGTTTTGAAGACCCCCGATTCCCATTTTCACAACCCAGTCCTCTAGGTACATGCCTAATCTAAAGTTTCAAGGTTCAGGATGAGGAAAATGAATCGCTCGATCGCTCTTCCATCAATCTCTCCCCAATTCCTCTTGATGTCACTCACTCCTTCACAATGACAGAACCGGGATCTTCGGAAGAGAAGGAGGTTCAAGTGGATGAGAGCAGTTTTGAGGATGTGACAAAGCCAAAGTACATTTCTGGGCCTCTCTGGAGTGATTTTGATTATACTCCGGTGTTTGGAGAGGAGGATGAGGAAGTGGTGGATGGGGAAACGCAGACGGAGAATGGGAGTGAAGGGGAGGTGGTGGAGGATGCTTTGGATCAAGGAGATCAAAAGGATCCAGAAGAAAAAGGATCCAAGAGAACTTCAAGGGCAAAACGGGCATCTGTAACATCTTCAAAAAGTCTTGGAGAAGAAGAAGAGGAGCCTGAAGAAGTAGAGCAAGAAGAGCATGAGGAGCCAACAACTTCAATGACTCCTGGAGCCAAGAAAAGCAAGAAGGTCACTAAAAGCAAGAGAACAAAGTCTTCCAAAACTCCAACATCCTCTGAAGACCCAACACAACTGTCAGAAGAAACTCTAGAATCTTCTGCCCCAACATCCAAACGAACCTCCTCTTCCACCACAGCTACATCTTCCTCTACAACGGATCCTCCCCTAGAAACGGACAAATTCGCAGTCCAAAGCGCTCCAGAATCTTCTGACGTCAAGATTCAAACCGTAAAGTTCAAGAAAAGCTTCAAGAAGAAACGAGCAGAGGAGAAGAACGTGGAAGCGAGGGTTGAGATGAGCACGTCGACAGTTCAAGCGACGACGGAAATGTGCGAACAGAGTGCAGGAAGTCCCGAGGATGATTGGCTTCAGGTGAATGGCACTGGCATCTTTGGATCGAAGGATCCGATCTTCCACTTCTATCATCTGATTCCAGCACTTCTTCTTTCTTTCTTTCTACACACTGTCTTCAGAGCACACTTGGCAAAGAGCATGATGTTTTGACTTTCAAGCTAACTTTCAACGTTAACTAACCAAATTATACTTCTATTCTGGAAGCTTCTCTACGACCCCTTTTCTAGCCCCTCTTCATTGTTAAACTTCCAGGTCTACGTCCAAGAACTCGATGAAGAACGTCGCCTTCGAATGTCCGACATCGGCATCCAAACCGGTGTCCTAGCACGTGTACAACACATGTACACCCTGCCAATATCTGATGATGTTGGAGCATCTTCATCAGCTCCAATAACCCTTCGAAAGTCTTCCGATTCTTCGGAACACATCTCAACAAGAACTGCAAAGAGTAGTGAAGAGTCATTGGTGAAGAGCGTGGTGAAGAGTGTCTCGGGGACAGCGATATCTGCTTCCGAGTCCATGGATGATCATTTGTGGCCTGAAAGAGCGAGTCCGTTTGCGTCGAGACATGCGTCGTTGAAAAGACGGAAACGGGAGCCGGAAGGGGAGAAGAAGACGGATAAGACTAATATTGTGAGTTCATAAAAGATTGATCCATCTTCAAAACGTTTTTTAGGTTCACAACCTCCTCGCCAAATTCGAGATGAAATCGCCGCCGAAATCACCAAAAGACGAGGAAGGAAGCTCGTCGAAAAAGTCTTTCTTCTAAACAACGTTTCACGTTCTCTTTTATAGCTTTGTTAAAACTTTTCCGTTGTTATCATAAAGGTCATCTATCCACGTACTGATAAACACAACACTCGGAAAACCAAGCAATAAACTATTCTCTGTTTACATACCAAAACCGGAGCATCGGTTATAAGAAGCAAAAAAATAATGAGCGAGAAGAAGAAGAGCTACGGGATTGGAGTGCTGACGAGTGGCGGGGATTCGCAAGGTAAGCATCAATGCGGCGGCGTTTTTCCCTAGATTTTGCTCATTTTTCTCAAACTTTTTTGTAAAAACATCAAGAAAATTGTGTTTTCAAATGTTTTTCACAAAACAGTTCGAGAAAAAACATGAAAAATGAGCAAAATAAAGGCGAAAACTATGCGCACTCTCTTTCTCCAATGGCCGCCGCAGCAGTCTTGCAAAACAAAAAGATTTCGTGGTTCACAGTTTTCGCCTTCATTTTGCTCAATTTCGACTATTTTTCTCAAACTTTTTTGTAAAAACAACAAGACAAATGTGTTTTCAAACGGTTTTTACAGAAAAGTTTGAGAAAAACCATCAAAAATCAGCGAAATAAAGGCGAAAACTATGCGCACTCTCTTTCTTCAATGGTCGCCGCAGCGGTCTCGCAAAACGAAAAAGTTTCGTCGTTCACAGTTTTCGCCTTCATTTTGCTCAATTTCGACTATTTTCTTCAAACTTTTTCGAAAAAACAACAAGAAAATTGTGTTTTCAAACGGTTTTTCAAAAAAGTTCAAGTAAAACAGTCAAAAATGAGCAAAATAAAGGCGCAAACGGTAGACCCCCAAATTTTCGTTTTGTGTCGCCGAGGGCGCATTGCGCCGCACCGATCGACAGACAGACAATAACTTTTCTGGTTCAGGAATGAACTCGGCAGTCCGTGCAGTCGTCCGGGAGACGCTCTTCCAAGAACATCGATCCTTCCTGATCCGAGAGGGATTCACTGGGCTTATCACTGGAAACATCGAAGAGGCGACTTGGGAACACGTGGCCAACATCACTCACATTGGTGGAAGTATCATTGGGACGTCGAGATGCGATGAGTTCAGAACTTACGATGGACGGAAGAAAGCGGCGTTGCACATGTTCGAGAGACGCATCTTTCATTTGGTTGTCATCGGAGGCGATGGATCGTTGATGGGAGCGCATAAGCTGAAAGAAGAGTGGGGAAGGATTGGAGAGGAGCTGTTTGCCGAGGGAAGGATCACTGAAGAGGTTGCAAATGAGGGACGTGAACTGCGTTTGGCTGGTATTGTTGGATCCATCGACAACGACTGTGTGGAGTCCGACAAGTCGATTGGATCAGATACGGCGCTTCATCGAATCTGCGAATCCATCGATGCGCTTGTCATGACTGCTCAATCCCACCAACGAGTCTTTGTCGTCGAGGTCATGGGAAGACACTGCGGATACTTGGCACTGACTGCTGGAATCGCTGTGGAAGCTGATTATGTGTTCTACCCAGAGGTGCCACCCGAGGAGAACTGGCCAGAGGTGTTGTGCGAACACTTGGATGCTGTGAGAAAGCTCGGGAAGCGGCAGAATGTGATCATACTCGGAGAAGGTGTGAAGAATGGGAAAGGAGAGAAGATTGACGGAAGGAAGGTCAAGGATGAAATCGAGACTCGCCTGCAGTTGGAGGTTCGCATTGCCACCCTAGGGCATCTGCAACGAGGTGGTGTTCCATCTTTCCTCGATCGTCTTATTGGAATGCGAATGGGATTTGAAGCTGTTCAGTGAGTAGAGCAACCTTCATCGCATCGCAATTTACAACTTTCAGAGAGCTTCTTGACTCTGAGAACGAGGACGGCACTCCGTTGGTCGGAACAGAGAACATTGCGAAAGTGATGTGTCTCCGCGGTCATAACATCGAACGGAACGAGTTGTCACGAGTGATTCGACAAACTGAGGCGGCCAACGAGGAAGTCGGACAGCGAAACTCGGCGGCGGCGGTGCAGCTTCGTGGAAAAGGATTCATCGTCAAGCAGACCTACCTGAGACACATCAATGCTCCGTTACGCAAAGATACAGTTGGCACCAAAGTGTTTGGCATCGTCCACATTGGATCCCCGTGTGCTGGCATGAATGCTGCGACGTTCTCCTTCACCCGAATGGCAAGTCACGCTGGAATGCAAGTATGTGGAATCAAGAACGGATGGGATGGTTTGAAGAACAGCGATGTGAAGATGCTGACGTGGAAAGATGTGCAAGGATGGGCGCAGTTGGGAGGGAGTATGTTGGGAGCCAAGAGACAGCTGCCAGATGATATGGAGAAGATCGCAGATGGACTCAACAACTACCAGATCGACGGACTCGTCATTGTCGGAGGCTTCATGGCATTCCAGTCGGCTTTAATGTTTCAGCAAGCGAGAACCGAGTACACTTGCCTGAACATCCCCATCGTTGTCATCCCGGCAACCATTTCGAACAACTGTCCTGGGGTGAGTTGCCCGGAATCTTCTGCTATCTATGATCATCCATTTTCAGTCCTGTATCGCTCTTGGCGCCGACACCGCCCTCAACGAGATCTGCCGTCAAGTCGACAACATTCGCCAGACCGCGATTGGAAGCAGAAACAAAGTGATGATCATTGAGACAATGGGCTCTCACTCTGGATTCCTCGCCGACATGACTGCTCTTGCCACGGGATCCCAGTACTCGTTCATCCGTCAAGTGGAGACTAGCAAAGATGACATCAAGGATATTGCAGTGGACACAAAGCGTCTCCTGGACTCTGGAAACCTCGATAAGTTCCTCTTCATTCGCTCAGAAGGTGCCAACGACGACATCTCAGCAACTGCAATCAAGAAGATCTTTGACGACGTGCTGAAACACGAATACGGCGTCCGTATCACCAACCTTGGTTTCACACAGATTGGAGGCCACCCATCGTGTTTCGATCGTCAAATGGGCATTCGGATGGGTATTCGAGCCTTTGAGGGATGTGTCAGTCCGGCGTTGATGGGCAGGAGAGACTGTTGTGTGATCGGGTTGCGAGGAAGCAGTCTGAAGTATGTGCCAGTGTTGGGATTGGAGAACAAGGTGTGCTTTGATCATGAGATCCCGCATAACTTGTGGTGGCTGGAGCTCCACGACTTGATCGAGTCGATGACAAGTGAGTTTGAAAAAGTATCATGTTTTGAAAACAGATGTTTCTAAAGTTTAACTTGAGCAACTGCCAATGACGCAAAAGTAGCACTATCGATCCCATGCCGCTACGCAACCGTGTCTAAAGCTACGTGGCATACGTCACTAACCTCTAGCCTCTAAAACACTTGATGTTTGATCATTACAACCCACAGAACTCGTTACTTTTCAGTAAAACCGGAACGACTCAGGACGGAGAAGAAGAACCAGCAGCCGCAGCCCCAGCAGTAAAGATCTCTCTCTCCCCACCCCGCTCTTTGCCCTTTTTGCCAAAGAATAAAAGTGTCCCCTGACTCATATTTTGTGTCCCGTGCCGTTCCTCAAATTCACTGTCTACTCTCTTGTTATTTTTGTTATGATCAGGTCACTTTGGTCTTGGTCTCTCCTTCCCAACCTGTTTTTAGGACGTCCTCTTGGCCCCTCCACTCCTTATTTTTTGCATTGTTAGTTCTGTTTCTGAATCGAATACACACACAGGCACATCCCCCCATCTCTCTTTGCTTCTTTCCATTGTGCGTTTATGACGAAACGGTCTTGGATAATAAAACAGCAAAGGGGGTGCGGGGGAGAAGAAGCCAACGCAACACACACTCCCCCTGCACCTCTGCTTCTGCATATTTATATCGCCCCTCGGGTCGTTTCATGTTTTTTGACTTTTTGTCCCATCTTCTGTCTCTTTACCATTCAGTTTGTTCATTTTCCTATCCTCTAAACTTTTTGCCAGCATGGACAAACATATGCTCGTCGTTGCCATGATAATGGTCGGCTTGGCCGCACTCGCTCAATGCGTCGAGATGAAGGATGGGTCGTTCCCGATTGGAACGGATTATCAGAAAGAGAAGGAGAGGCAGGGAACGGATCCCGAGAACTATAAGAAGGTCTATCATCGAGTGTGAGTGAAGAGTTGGAAGGCGCATGACCCAGAAAGCTTCAGAATCCCTGGCGGCGCTGAACACGCGGAAGTCTCTGCTTCCAACGGACCCGGATCCAACTCGTGGAGTCAAACGTACAGCAAGTAAGTCTCTCTTACAGTTTCCATAGCAGGATTATCGGTTTAGACATCAATCCTTTGGATCAGCGGACACTGTGCAATCTCAGGTTTGTTTCGTCTTGTAGGCTAACTTTTAACAAAACACCACTAGAAGCTTACATAGCTCTCATAACCCTAACTTTAGAGCTATTCATCCTCCAACGGAGCCCAAGGACAAGTGAACACTGGAGCCATCCAGGTAACTAACCCACGCGTCGAGTAGTTCACAGAACTTTTGAGTTTTTGGAAGAATCTGGCAGCTGCAAGTGCCAAAGCAAGTGCACAAGCAAATGCGATGAGTGAGAAGATTCGGAACGATATTGAGAAGGCACACAAGGTTTCGTAGTTTCACAGAGTCACTTACTAACTTTCGTTATAACCTTATCAGTTAGATAGACTTCTCTGGTTACCCAGAGGTGAAACCCTCACCAACTTTGAAGGCTCGTAACTGGGTCGAAAGACCTTTAATCAAAGAAGTTAGAAAATGTTTTAGATGCTCTGAAATATCCTCTATCTAATGGTATAGGTTTCATCTTCTAGTTCGCATTGTGTATCCATCAATCCCTGCTCAAAGGGACGAGACCGGGATACGGCCAACCAAAACAATACTTTTAGTGGTTCAAAGTTTTCGCCTTCATTTCGCTTATTTTTGACCGTTTTACTCAAACTTTTTTGTAAAGACATCAAGGCGAAAGTGTTTTCAAATGTTTTTTACAGAAAACTTTG
Source organism: Caenorhabditis panamensis (assembly GCA_900883565.2). Lineage (NCBI taxonomy): Eukaryota > Metazoa > Nematoda > Chromadorea > Rhabditida > Rhabditidae > Caenorhabditis > Caenorhabditis panamensis. The sequence goes on from LR537662.1 coordinate 53,812, forward strand.
AGAAAATCGGTCAAAAATGAGCGAAATGAAGACGAAAACAGTGCGCACTCTCTCATGGTTGCGGTGGCGGTCACACGAAACGAAACATTCGGATTCACAGTTTTCGTCCTTTTTTTGCTCATTTTTGACCAATTCACTCGAACTTTTTTGTGAAAACATCAAGACAATTTTGTTTTGAAATGTTTTCACACAAAAAATTGAAAAAAGCAGGCAAAAATGAGCAAAATAAAGACGAAAACGATGGACCACCAAATTTTGGGTTTTGTGTGGCGGCGTCCAGTCGCCGCGGCGGTCTCGTCCTCATGAGCAGTGATTGACAAACAGACAGTGCCACATATCTAATTCTGAACACTATAACGTTTTCTTTTCAGGACGCCATGGCTCGCCACAACGAGATGATGAGCAGTATCCAACAAAGCATGGGAATGGGACTCGGTGGAGGTCTTGGAGGAATGGGAGGACTCGGTGGAATGGGAGGAATGGGCATGGGAATGCCGCAGTTTGGTTGGTAACTTTCAAAGTGACGTTTTCTCAATGTTTTATCTTTCCAGGCCTTGAACCAAAGGTGGGCGAAGACTCCGAAGACTAACTCACCTCACCGTGTGCACTGTTTTCTGTATAGTTCGTGTGTCCTCGCCGTTTCTTCCCGCCAATTCACTGCTTCTAATAAACGTGTTTTTGTTGTGTTGTTTTTCCTCCCAGAGCTTCTCACCTCCCTTTTTCCATCAGACTTACCAATCCTACTACCAGTATCCAATGTCGACGGACAATAGCTTCAACGAGTTCATGAAGAGTCATATGCGAGTGATGCGGGAGATGTGGCGCATGCAGAACGCTCAGATTCAGGTGCATAACTCGTTGTTTTTACAGAGAAAGAAGAAACCTGGGTCGTGGAAGAGACTGAGGTTTCTTCGGTATAGGAAACATTGATCTAACGGTTTTTCAGGCCCTCCAACAACTCATCCGCAAGTCCCAAGCCCAAGGTTTCGAAGCCCTGGAACCGAACTACACAAAAGTCCAGAATCCAAAGTCGTCCAGACGCCTTCAAGACTCCGAAGCGGTTGTTGACGACCTCAAAAAGTTCCACTAAGTTCCACTAAGCAACGCGACCTTTGTGTCTGCGGCAAGCAAGTCGTGAGAACTTGTGCTCTGCTCTTCCCTATTATTGCCGTTCATGTATAAAGCTTCTAGATTACATTCTCCATGTTTTCTCCCATTCCACGTCATCAGTTTCTGACTTATGAGAAGACAAAAACACGAGATATTTGTATGCGGACACATGAGATGTGTGGTGCGGTGTTATTCGCAATGTGCACAGATTTCTGTGATTCCAATGGTTTCCCCTTTTTTCTTCTCTATTCTTTTAGGAGTAGAGCATTGAGAAAAGATTACTGTAGGTTCGAAAAGCGTATTTTGAATTGAAAACAGACGGATTTCGTTTCGTTTACGAGAACAGCTGATTTTCCAACAAAACGGGAAAGATGAAGCCATTGAGTTTCTTGGAAGATTTGACATTTCACTCTTGCTCTTTCCTATTTCGTAGCGAAATTTTGATCGAAAGTTCAATTTGCAATGGGATTTGCAATTGGTACGATCAAAATGTGTGCTCTGTTTGGTCAACTGAAGTTCTCTCTCTAGAAAACACTCCGAAGTGTAGGCAAACAAACCGAAATTGCTGTGCCAGACAAATCTGCTGAATGCTCCGCTTTTTTGAGAGATTGAAACGCCTTGAGCGGTTTGCAAAGCTTTATGATGATGATTTCTCACTGCTAGACCTTTCAGATCATTTTTATGTGTGTTAGCTCCGTCTTTCTTTCTTATTGAAAGGATACAAGAGGTAAGTGAAAGCCCTTGGCGGTGTGAATGCTGGTTGCAGTGTCCCATTCCCTGCCACCTGGGCTCTGTGGATTTAATTGATGCTCATAATGCTGAAAAGAACTGGAAAAATGGACGCATTCGGTATTAAAACTTTTTTGAACTACCGCTCTTAATTTGCACAATCGTGGCGAGACCCACTCGCCATGGCGCAGCATGCGCCTTTAAATTTGAGATTTCGAAAGCGCCGCAAATCTTTTTCAACCTGTTTTCAAAGCTTTTCATACGATTTTTCAAGTTTTTTAATGGTTTTCCAACCGTTTTTTATTGGAAAACTTTTGTTTTAGTTAGATTCACATAAAATCTGCAAAAATTCCGCCAAAACACCGACAAACTGTTGGAAAATCGCTTTCGCACCTGTCCTCTCCTTTTCGCGGTTTCCTGTGGATTTTCTGTCTTTTCCCGATATTTTCTTGTGTATCTCGAGCTTGCTTCTATCTTAATTCCTTCCAAACCTTAAATTTCCTTCCAGAACCCAGCAATGGACAACTTCTTGACATGGGTGGACGCGCCGTCGGAGGCCCTCATCCCGACACCGATTGAGGACGAATCGAACAACTATCTGCGCGACGAGATTCTTCAAATCCAACAATTTGTCATCGACAAGCTTGACGAGCAGAAAGTCAACGACACGGAGGAGTTGGATCGTTCGATGGACGATAGCATGGTGGCGCAGAGAGTCGTGGATGATATGCAAGTGGAGGCGAGACGGTGAGTTCTGAAACCTTCTTTCAATCGGAAAATATGGATTTCCAGATCGGAAGCGGTTCGTGTGGCGATGGCCGGTTATCAGAAGGACTGCAAAATGAACGAGTTGCACGTCGTGTCGCTGAAGCGTAAGTTAACAGCTAAATCGTTTATCGACATGTTTAACTCTATGTTTTTCAGAGAACTTCCCCACAGGTCGCGTGGAATCGGAAAGTTACGACCAACAAATCAACGAGATGAATCACGAAGTGTTTAGGCTGCAAGACCAGCTGGAGAGTCGGGAAATCGGTATTCCACTCCATGATTGAACACTATTGAATTGAATTCTTTGTTCAGAACTCAACAAGCGCCAGCAATCCGTGCCAAAGCATCAGAAAGACGCAGAGAAGGAGAAATTGCTGGTAGACAAACTTGTTCTCTCCCCAAATCACAAAATCTTTTGTAGAAACTGAAGGAATCGTGTCTGGAGAACAAGGCGAAGCACGAGAAGCTCTCTGCCCTCCATTTGGAGAACTTGGAGCTCCAGAAGGAATACGATTTAGCAGTTCAGCAACAAGCCGAAGAAAAGCGGGAATTGGAGTTGGCTCAAGCGGCGGTGAAAGTGGATGAAGAGAAATTAGAGAAGGTGAGCGAAATCTTCGTATCAGTTCAGTTCAACAAGACGAAATGTTACAGTTGAACGAAGACAACGCTGCGATTCGTGCTCTACTCGTGCAACTCGAATCGAAGCGCTCGATGCAAAATTGCGATTCGGAGGAGAAAGAAGTGGAACGAGTGAACGCGGAGACGGAGCAGATTCGTCAGGAAACTGCTGCATCTCGTGTCAAGATCGATTCGCTGAAGGAGCAAGCTGCAGAGTTGAAGAAGAAGTTGGATGGAGCTGGGAACGCGGCGATTGGGAAGCTGTTGGATGCCAAGACCAAGGCGCTCACTGAACTTCTTCGGAAGAAGTTGAACGAAGCCAAGGAGAAGGCAAAGGAGCAGGATGTTCAGCGGAAGATGATGGAGTTGAAGGTGTCGATCGAAGAGGAGAAATCGACGGTTAAGAAAAGAAAAGAGGAGTTGGCGAAGTTGCTGCCGAAGAAGAGCAAGAATGTTGCTGAGATGAGGAAGCAAATCTCGACGATGGAATCCGAGAATCGCAGTCAGGATAAGAAGATCAAGGCTGCGGTGAAGCAGAATGACAAGTTGATCGAGGAGGTAGCCTAGTTTTCTGCAATCCAGCTCTATTCACATGTTTCCAGATCGCCAAACACAGGCCAGAAGAAGACACATTCAACTTCCTGGACCAAACCGACGACTTGATCGCTCCGCGCAAAGACGACGAAGTCACCCAAGAGATCGTCACCCCTCAGCGAACATCTTCCTGGAGAAGTGCTCCACGCCTTCCAATCGACGTCACTCCGATCCATGCTCCACCACCACAAAATCGCGAGATCTCTCTCGACGTGTTCACTGGAATTCCGCCAATCAAGGAGTTCATGACGAGTACGCCGCTCAACAAGACCCGCAAACAGCAGGCAGAAAAGAAGCTGGACAAGCCGGAGAAACCAGAGAATCCAGAAAAACAACCAACCACCAAGTAGGTCGTTCCGAAAAACTCATGAATCAAGTTTCTCCAGTTCCAGAAACGTTCAAACTCGCGCCGCCCGTCGTCTCGCCGAAACTCAACCGATCACTGCCAAGGAAACCGCCAGCAAGAAGAAAAGAAAGAATTAGAATATCATCGTGTAGCATCATAATCATGTATCATTTTCCCATGTTTTATGTCTGTTTTTCAGTTGTAATAAGTAGAACCATAGCGTTTCCATGTTTTTAGTATTTCGACGAGCTCGTCATTGTGTTCAGTTATCAGAAAGTACAGTGTTCCCTGTTCCTTCTTCTAGACACCCACTCTTCAGGAAAACAAAAAAAACAAGAAAACAAACAAAAATAGTAAACCCATCGTCATTTCCTCTTGCCCATATGGTTTCAATGCGACATAATGACTCCATCGTTCCCGACGTCATCCGCTCATCTCAGGCCACACCGCGTTTTCCCCGTCAAAACACCGAAGATCCAAATGTGAGAGCAACACATAGAGTAATCCAAAATAACTGCTCTTTTTCTCTTTTCCCCCGTGCCCCCAGGATAATCCGTGTTGTTGTGAACACCTCTCTCGCGCGTCAGTCAGTCCGCAGTCTAATCCGTTTTGAGAAAGAGGAGAGAAACAATTTTGCGCCGCGTCGAGAAAACGAGCCGTTGATGATGATGATATATAATCTGTCAAGTGCGTCAAAAACTATTTGATACCTTTACACTAATTGACGCCTTCCTTTGAGCACTTCCTTGTTGGATCTCATTCTTTCTCGGATTTCTTGTGAGTTTGCGCCGTTTTGATAGATGATCTGTTGCTTCTTCCAATTAGCAAGGACACTCGGATTTCCCACGTCTTTTTTTGGCTTTCCAACTTTCTTTTCGATCAAGAATCACGGCAAATCTCTGCAAAATTTGATTCAATATTTCTTTTCTCATTCTCACATCGTTTTCACATCCCATTCACACTGCACATAACAAGATTATGCTGGAATCTAGGAGTGAATGAATTTTTGGATATTCTCTTTTTTTTTGGAGGATCTGACAATTGGTAGACTAGACATTCATATTTTCCCCTCAGATTCCAAGAATTTCAGATTGAGTGTGGTGCTTATGAAGACCCCCTTCTCACAATCAGACCTCCCTTCCCAGAAAAGCGCTTATATCTTGAAACCTGTTAGAGATATCAAAAAGTGGCCAACTGGAAAAATGATCAGCTTGGAATTCTCTACAAACTGATCTGAATGGAAATGTAGATAGATTTATTATAAGCATACATTTTTACGCCGCATTCTGTGGTCTCCCATGATGTTCTCTTCCCGTTTCATTTGCGTTCGTTTATCTTTTACCATGCATTTTTATGGTTCAAAAACGTTTTTATTGATATCCTTTATTAGAAAATCTGTAAATGAATGTACATTGAAAGGAACATAAGAGATAGGAGACAAGGAGACCATTAGGAAATCTATAACTGAAGGTCCGATGAAGAAAAGAGCGCGCTCTTATAAGAGGGACACAAAACGTTGGAAGATCTGTCGTGGAATAGGTTCTTGAACGTTAGAAAGGCAATACAAACTGTAGAGACACAAAAAATATAGTTCAATCGAAGCGAGAAATATCTATTTTCTGTCCACCAATCGCTGCCCACAAGGGGATCGCGGCGGCGACGGGACTCGGCCACACAAAACGAAAATTTTGGTGGTGCACCGTTTTTGCCTTTATTTTGCTTATATTTGACCATTTTGCTTAAACTTTTTTGTAAAAACATCAAGACAATAGTGTTTTTGAATGCTTTAAACAAAAAAGTTTAAGAAAAACGGTTAAGAATGAGTGAAATAAAGGCGAAAACGGTGAACCACTAAATGTTTCGTTTTGGGTTGCGGTGTTCCGTCGCCGCCGCGGTTACGTCCGAACAAGAATAATCAAGGGTTCAACACATCCTCCAAACCCCAATACTTCCTCATATTCAAATCAAACCAAAAATCAGCTCGTTTTCTGCATGCAAACACAAACCATCATAACAAGATTATGCTCTTCTGTCTTCTAATTCCTTTTCCTCTTGCCATTCATCCTAAAATGTCTCTTCTCCATGTCCCTGTTTTCCCCCCATTTCCATCTTCATTTTGTTCCAACCAACCCTCTAATACCACAGATTCGTCTCTGTGCCCTTTCTGTGCTCTTCATCCCCTCCCCCGTTGGATATTATTTCAGACGCTCTTTTCCCCCTCCTCGTCTATCCATCGTGTTTTTGTGTGTCTAAGCCGTTCAAAAGCGGGGCGGAGTCTTCTGCTTTACCTCACAACGTCTACATTCTCTCTCATATTCGCGTTTTTCGCCTTCAGAATCTTCTTCTTCATTCGGTTGTTACCCATTTCTCCATTTCCATTTCGCCTTCTCATCATCATGCTCGTCGTTGCCAAGAAGTGAGTTGTTTTCAATCACTTAGCCCACTCATTTTGGTCTGTATAAAAAGGAAATTGCATGTCTGTAGCCCTGTATCACCCTTATTTTTCATCATCCATCTGTTCCTTCAGAATCTCCAATTTCCTGCAGTCACGTCCGGTTCTTGTGCTGTTTTTTTGGACACTGGCAAGCTTCACCTTCTTCCTGATGACTCTAATCTTTGAGATTGCCTCTATTGAGGTTCAGGTAAGTACGAATTCTCATATCCATCTGAATTCCCATTCTCTTACTGGTCTCTGAACTCGTTTTGTCTCGTTTTGTCTGCATAGTCTCTAATCAGGATGTCTAGGTGTTTTGTCTGCGCTGCAAATGCAAATGCAAATGCAGAAGAGAATTGATCTTGATCCCCTGATCTCACAAGTTTTTCTTACTTATTTCAGTCTCAGCCATCATCCACCAACCAAACAAACTCTCCCCCGAAACTCCTGCGACGACACTACCAAGACCCGCACATCTTGCTCCCCTTCCTCCTCGCCCCATTTCTCTGTCTTACCATCTTCTCCCGAAGCATCCCAGTCATCGTCTCCACCTCCATCTCCACCTTTCTCTCCATCTGCATTCTCTCCTTTCTCTCTCGTCTCAATCATGTCTTCAACCCGGATCCATCCTTCCTTGTGGTTCTTCTACATGTCACTACAGCGAATTCAGTGTTTCTCAGAAGATGCTGGGATAAGTACAGGTATGAGCTCTTCATCATTCGCTGCTCGCGGGGACGTGGCTGTGGCGGCATGCGTCCTCGTTCACACAAAAGCAAAATTTAGCGGTTCACCGTTTTCGCTTTCATTTTGCTAATTTTTGACCGTTTTTCTCAAACTTTTCTGTGAAAACAAGAAGAAAATTGTGTTTTCTAATGTTTCATACGAAAAAGTTTGAGAAAACCCGACAAAAATGAGCGAAATGACGGAGGAAACGGTGCACACTACCAAATGGTTTCCGCGGCGGCCACACAAAAACAGTTTAGTGGTTGACCATTTTCACCTTCATTTTGCTCATTCTTTACCATTTCTCTCAAACTTTTCTGTGTAAACATCAAGACTATGATGTTTTTGAATGTTTTTCACAAAAAAACTTTTCGAAAAACGGTCAAAAATGAACGAAATAAAGCTGAAAACAGGAACCGCTAAAATTTTTGCTTTGTGTTGCCAAGTGCGCGCATCGCCGCCGCAGCAGCTACGCGATTGCCAAATAGACAATGATCCTATCGTCTCTAGACCCTTTTAACCCATATCTCTTTTAGAAGAGGTCCCTGCTCCTCCACAATCGTCCGTCTCCTCCTCGCCACTGTCGACAAATCCCTCCCAATGCTCCTAACCACCTCGACCTGCGCTTCCATCATCCCACTCGTCTCCATCATCGTCTCCCCCGCGAAAACCATCATCCCATCGGTCACCCTGTTCATCCTAAACCTCCTTCAGAACGTCTGCACGATGACCGTAATCCTCTCGGTGCTCCTTATCCGCAATACTTATAACTGGGTGGGTATTTAGAAGGATCTTCTCTAGATTAGCTTGCTTGTTTTCAGTGCATCCCCACCGTTCGAATAAGCTTCTTGCGCGGGATTCAAGCATTCGTCGAAGAGAAGCTTGTCTATTTGGCACACTTGATGTGCAGAATCGGTCAGAAGATGCTGTTGTCGCCTGTGAAGATTCCATTTGTTTTTGGCTATCTTGCTGTTATTATTGGGTTCATGTGAGTCTAATAACAAGCTGTGAGAGGCTCTAAAGATACTATTGGGAGCAGAAATAAGTGTTTTTCTGTGTTTTGCAAAAACGAGAATCGTACAAAATCGTACAGCAGCTTGCAAGGGAAAGTAAACACTGAAATTTTCAGCTGCCTCAACGTCTTCCGCTTTGTAAACTTCCTCAACGTCTCTATCGATAAGGGAACCGTCGAATGCTCGTTTTCCCGATGCTACGAATCCATCACCCTCTCCCTCTCCCTCTTCATCGTTCCTCCCGTGTTCTTCTGCACGGTTAACAAGATCCAAATCAACACAATCATCTCTCTAATCGGCTTCTCTTTCACCCTGGTTACCTTTGAGTTGCTAAGAGTGAGTTGGAGATTCAGGGAACCCTCTAACCTTTTAGTTTCCAGGAATTCGCCTTCGAAAGCCCTCGAGTCTTCCCAATCCAACATGTAGTGTTGAGCGTCATTCCTGCCGACGGCGCCCTTCGATTCTGCAACACCTACAGCATGTCCCGTAAGAAGAACCACACTGCCAAGGTCCTCGACACAGTTGACACTTTGTTCTCCCAAATGACAGTCTCCTCCATTTGCTCCATATCCGCTTTTCTCGCCATGCACTTCTTCCTCAAACCCTCCCCGGTCACTCCCCTTCTTCTAATCCTTGTTGCTACCAACTGGATCACTGTCATCTTCTTCTACCCCTCCGCCATCACCATGATGGGTCCATTGGCATGTGGAGGGAAGCGACGAAACAGTCAGACATCTGAGACTCGATCCATGAACACAGATAGATTCTCTTCACATCTTCTAGTGGATAATGGGGACTTTACAAAGAAGCTGTCAACTGGTAACTTCTATGGGCCAATGGTACAGAAACGGTCGTACAACCTGATGATTACTGACTCCCGTCGAGCTTCAATGCCAGTTTCCGTGCAACAGATGACAATAACAAATCCAAATGCTCCGATTCACAAGAAGTGAGTCCCACGGCTTCATGGCCTGAAACACTGGACATTGAATTTCAGAAAGTCCTGGGCAACTGGAGGCTGTATTTCAGTAGATGGAGTGATCACCATGACCCCAAGAGAGGCACTGCAGATGATGAGAAAGGAGGACTCGATTACTAGTGATAATATACTGATTAAGGAGTTGGCTCTTATCTGATTCAATTATGTTTATACAAACAATAAAAAAGAAGTTAGATTATTGTCACATTGATTTTCGTAGAGCTCCGTGGCCCGACACTTGTTAGGTTGGATGGAGGGCTTCTGGACAGGCCAAACAAGCGGCGGATTGCTTCTCGGTATTCTGTGCTGAAACAAGAAGGTTTCAGGACCTCTGATAACTAATAAAAACCTACTTGATAACATAGAACACGAAAACATTGCTAGCACACGCCAAATTCACCCCAATCCCTGCATAAATCGCGATCAACTTTCGAGTAACCATGTTCGAAGAGAAGATGGCAAACTGATTAGCAACAGTGACACTAGTCCAGCCAAGGATTACGAAGATTACCGTCCAGAGAATAGATCGGAAAACTACTTTCATCTGAGTGGCACCCGCGTAGTTACGGAGTTGCAGGAAGGTTAGAAAGTAGACGATGACGATAGCGACGTTGACAAAGATGCCAGAGGTGTTGAATTTGGAGAACGCGGTGCCGGCGAACGCTAGAGGGACCGTGCAAACGATTTGAGTCTTTGGATCTCGTTGTATGAACCCTGACACCATCATAACTGATGTGTAACTGATAGGGAAGATCAACTGTCCTGCGATGTAGAGATAAGGGCGTTCCAGAAGCTTTCGGTACACAACAGGTGACTTGCACGCAATCAACCTATCAATCCCGGTCATCAAAATCAGTGGGTTACTCATGCATTTGCCGATGCTAGTCAGAAACAACATCCAGTAGCAGTTCTCTTGGCTGTCTGTCTCTGAAAGTGTTTAGGGAAACTTTGACGTATGTTTTTCGGCTTGCTTACTCTCTGAAAACAGATGATAATTGAAGATGAAGTGTCCGCAGAGATGTAGCATGTCAGCACAACAACTCAGGGTTATCATATAGTGACAGGGGGAGTGGAAGTGTCTGAAAAAGGATGTTGCAGAGAGTTTGGGGCTCACATTGTGTATGAGTGCAGAGAAGCGCGCAACTCGCGCAACTCGGGAGACGACCGCTACCGTAAACCCGCCGTGTCGGTTAACGAGCGCACGCTGGGCACTGCTCGCATTTCAGTGTAAACTCGTCAAAATCAATGAATATTTGCAGAATTTTTTGATACAAAAGAAAGATGAATGTTTCTTCTATCTATTCATGTATTTTTCATAACAAATTGACTTGCATGAGCCGAAATAATCGCAAATTACCTACTTGTCTTGCAGTCGTCTCCCGAGACATTGCGCGCTCCCGGAACTCACCGCTCTTTGACAAACAGAATCAGCATAATCGAATTGCCAACACAACTGACAATAGAGCATCCTAGATAGAAAAGAGCCACAGGAACAAGCGGAGCATTTGCTTCAGAGACCATTGAAAACAGCAGCCGAAAAGTTTTGAGGCACATAGAGCCATAGGGGGCGTGCGATGGTCAGGAGGGAGTGTGGGAAAGTACATACTAAAAATGTTGCTGCAACCAACTCCTGACGATTAAGAATCACATTTTGAGTCATGAATCTGAACCCGGTGATCTTTCCTCGACGCTATTCAAACTTTGACAATCAGATTTTCAAATTTTTATTCAACTGAGGATTCTGAGGCTAATAGTAAAGAAGAAACAAAGGGGAAAGAGAGACTGGGAGGAGTGAAAAAGAAAGAAAAAGGGGAAGGAGCGGAATGAAACGGAATGGAATGGGAACTAGGGTAGATCGAGGCACGAAAGCGACACGTTCGTCGCATGGCAATGTAGATCGGAGCGACGTTTAAGGAAGGTGTTAAGAGAAAAGAAGGGAACGAATCGAAGGAGAATGATTGTGAGAACAAAAACGACAAAGGAAAACGGAAAGGAATACGCGGAACATCATCATAAAAACACAAGATACAGTACTTTCCACATAAGGCATTTTACCCCGTATCACGGCACACGGATAGGTGCTCTGTTAATTTTTTTCTGTTTAAACATAATAAAAGAACATGTGACTTGTTATTTATCAATCTAGACAATCGCTGCTTGTTCCTCGTCGAGGTCCGCGTCGATTTTGAACATTTTCTCGTTGATTACGGGTTGGGGAGTGGTGGCGACGATTCGAGACTCGTGGTCGGGTCCCATTTCGTAACTGAATGTTCGGTAGGCTTCGAGGGATTCGGTGCAGGAGATGAATCTGAAAGAATGTAGGTTTATTGGTTTTCTACTGTACTCCTGAACAGAGCGAAGTGCGCACTCGGCCACACAAAACGAAATGTTTAGTGGTTCACCGTTTCCACCTTTATTTTGTTGTTTTTGACCATTTTTATCAAACTTTTTGGTAAAAACATTAAGACAATTGTGTTTTCAACTGTTTTTTACAAGAAAGTTGAAAAAAAGGTCAATAATGAGCAACATAGAGACGAAAACGGTGAACCACCAAACTTTTGTTTTGTGTGACCGCCGCTGCGAACAAGGGAAGGTGCGCACCGTTTTCGTCTTTATTTCGCTTATTTTCGAGCATTTTTCTCAATCTTTTTTGTAAAAAACATTCAACAACACAATTGTCTAAATGTTTTGACAAAAAAATTTAAGAAAAATGATCAAAATTGAGTAAAATAAAGGCAAAAACGGCGAACCACCAAATGTTGTTTTGTGTGTGTGTGACCGAGGGCGCGCCTTCTTCCACCTTGTCTCTTGGACGGTCAGTTACAGATTTTCTAATGTGTCTTTATTGTTTCGAATCAAAAAGAGTGTTTTAGAAGACCCTAAACATTACCCTGCATCTCTGGTTATAGACTTTCTAACATTTACTGCCTCTCTTCCCCCTTTACGAGAAGAGGGGAGACCCCTAACATTCAATGATAGCTTGAACTGTTCAGTTATAGATTTCCTGATGTTTCTTTGACTTTATAGGCTAGAAAATGATGTCTAGAATGCCTCAAACTTCACCAGTCGCTTCCAAACTTCATGGGTGTCCTCTAACTTCAGATACCAAGTTCAAAACACAGTTTGCTAGCTAAACCCTCTATTCCCCTTCATTCCCTTTCATACTAAACACAATTCAAAACATCAAGTTTGATTTGATTACTCGTCTGTTTTCAATACGTCATCGCCAAATTGCTGACGCTACCTCTCACGTGACCCCTCCTCCCTCTCTTGAAGAAACACCCGTCCCATGAACCGTGATATGACTAACTCACCGAATAGTCTGCTTTGGTGGAATATAGAAAATGTCTCCTCTCTTGACCTCATACTGTCCAACCAGCTGATTATCTGCCGTTGCCTCCTCAATCGTTCCTTTTCCACTGACCACTACCAGAATCGAAGCGCAATCGAGGGTTGGGAGCAGCATGTCTTCCGTCTTCTCCTCGGTACCTACTCGTACTCTATGCAGCTGGAAATCCTTGCAATCTGGAGCAAACATGTCGACGCATCCTGTCAATCGGTTCTCTGGCACCAAATAGTCCTTCTGCTCTGTCATCTTATAGTTCAACACACTGCAAAGGGCGTCACGGTCGATGTACTTTGGCGTCATTGCTGCTCGGATTGTGTTGTTCGAGCATCCAACACACTCCACACATTCTCCACTGAGATACGCATGAAGTTCCTCGGCGGCATAGTAACAGCATTGTCCTGGCTCGAGAATCATGTGGTTGAGGAATAGTGGGGAGAAGATTCCAATATCATTCGGGAAGTCCACTGACATCTTTCTAATCACTCCAACTGTCACCTCTTCAACGGAGCCGCGAAGTCCTGCGTCTAGTTCTCCGAGCAATTGAGCAACAAGATCCTGAACCAAAAACGTTTTCTAACAATCCCAAAGACAGAGAAATCTTACATGAACATCAGACCGATCAGGAACCATCATGAATCTAAAACAGTCCTCCAATGCCTTCCGGGATTTCTCTACTTCTGGAGAGTTCTGGTTGGTGATGTTCAAAGTGAGTTTTATACAATCTTCAAGTGCTTTTGCAAGGGTCTCTCCTCCAAATAGTATCCGGAATGAAGGGAATGCTGGAATAGGATTTTTAGGTTTCTAGCAAAGGGGATCTTGATTGAAAACGGGTTTCAAAGATGTCCGGTAGATCATTATAACACGAAAGAAAAAGTCTTATCAGATCTTCTTGAACGGTTTGATGAAAGATAACAAAGATCAACTCACTCTGAAGGTTCTGCAAAATCTCTCTAGCTGGTCGGAATCCGCAAAGCAGCTCAAATCGGGTTAGGGCGTAGGCCAGCTCTGGCTTGTGATTCCTGTCTGGATAGTGCACTGGATCTTGTTCGTGGAGGCGTTGGGCTTGCTCCTGGAGGAAATGTGATATGTGAGGGGTATTCTGTGGGGGATTGGTGGCCGTGGCCGAGAAATGCGCGCGGTTACAGAAGGAGCTGCTGGTTTGCACCGTTTTTTGCTTGTTTTCTACCGTTTTTCTTCATTTCTTTGATGAGAAACGGTAAAACAGACCTATCTTTCGTTGTTTCACAAAAGAAATTAGAGAAAATGATGTAAAATAGGCGAAAAAAAGGTAAAACCCGGCAGGCGCCTCGGCCGCGCCTCGTCTCGCCTGCACTCAAAACTGCAAAACCCCAAAACAATAACATACTTTGGTCGGATGAACTTGCAACGAGAGAGTCGTTCTGATCGACATAACCTTCATGATGAACGGCAAATGGATGTTCTTTGCAGAGTTGTTGTTGGTCAGTGGCGACGGGTTCTTGGCAAGATGTGTTGACAGTTTTGTCGAGCACTTTTTCAGTTGTGCTGGACCATCCGGATGGGTTCCCATCCATAGCTGCAAGATTTTAACTTTCACTTTGTGATCCATCAAGATTTGGGCGAGATTTGACGCCGATGTGTTTGCACTTTGAGGCCGGTTTCTTTGGATGATGTTAGATGCGTGCGGTTTGGCGCGATGGCTCGTGGAAAGGGCATGTTTGCAGGGGTACTGTATCTTTTGTAGTTTGTGGTTGGGCATAAAACCTTCTGATTGCAAAAAGTGTTTCTAGAAGATCATAAAGAGAATTGGGTTCAAGAATCCAGTTCAAAAAGTCAAAAGTCAAAACGAGTAACAAAAAGTGTGATTTGGGTGAAAAAACAATGACACGAAATTGGTTTTTGGCAGTTTTTGGATGGATTTTAGTGAATTTTTTAGATAGAAACTTATAGAAATGGGCTTTTTGAACATGTTTGCAACTAATTTGCTTTCAAAAAACCGTCTTGAACATCAGTTTTTCATCAAAACAGTTCTTGAAAATCTGCCTACATCAGCGAAAAACGAACTTTGCAGCGAGGTCTGCAAACTGCCTTTTTCCTCGCTCAATCTTGTATTTTTGCTTTGAACAGGGTTCTAGATTATCTAGAAGTTAACTAGAAACATCCAAACCATGAAAAACCGTCATTAGATTACTGTAGGTTAACCTAGCATCAAGAACTTGGTAGCGCTACAGTAACTTTCTAAATCAAATGTTTTCAACAGCGCAATCTCAAGTTTAACACTTCCAAACGCTAAACAAAGCTCACCTCCGCATACGGCGTCTTCTCCTCGATCCTAAAATGCTCATGACCATCGGCGAAGAGCCGAGCCACCTCGCTCTCCTCGCCGTACTTGCCCCACGCGTACTGTTTGACGTGGCACTTGAGTTGTTCCATTCTTCGTCGAGTCTCTCTCTCGTTCTTCGTTCTTCGTTTCTCTTCAGAGAACCGTGACGGTGAGCGAGCGCGCGGGAAATCAACCCAAGATCCTGGAAAACGGAAGAAGACGGTTAGGAAAGAAAGAGAGAGGAGAGACGACACACTGGTGACGACGGGGTGACAACAGTGAAAACGGACGGGGCGAAGTGGGTCATCGCAAGCGGAGATACAGTTGATGGGTAGCACTTGTAACGAACGATGAAGATCGATAAGCTATTTGAGGAATGTTTCGAGAACTGTCACTCATCGCCACTTTGCATCTTGAGCGCCGAAAATGGCAGGGGTTTCAAGGGGTTTCCAAGGTGGAAAAAACGCCTATTGTCATGGTAATCTAGACGAAAGACTGCAAGAGCAAGAGCCTCAAACCATCCCCCTCTGATCTTTGACTCTACGCGTCCTTTTAGGAAACATGGAAACAAATGAAGAAATTGTGTCTTCTTCGAGAAAAACGAATGGATGGTCGAGGAGAAGAAAGGGTAAACCTGTTCGTCCCCGAGGTGTAATATAGTGCACAGGAGACAGGAGACAACAAAAAAGGGGACCCCTGATGACGAGACGAAGACTGTATTCGTTGTATATGTCGAGAAGAAGAAGAAGAAGGAGATGGAGAAGAAGAAGAAGAAGAAGGCGCTGGACACTTGGAGACTCCGCGGGCGATGATTTTTATCAAACGGTGGTGGATGGAGAAGGGATGAATGTATGAAGAAGAAGGAGAAGACGTCTTCGTCTTCTCCACCTCCTCCTACGTCGGCAAGGTCATCGAGAAAGAAAACTGCCGCGCGTTTAGTATTCCCGAAGCTCCGCCTCCGAAGGGGCCCCCGGTGTCTCCCCTTTTTATCTCTTCGACACCTCTCGGGGATCCTTTTGGATATACAGTACATGTTGACCCAGTTGTTGTCAAAGGCTGTTTTTTGTCTTTTGTCCTGAGAATATCTGAAATGGAAGGAAAGGAATTCGCATTCGAATCTGAAAGGAATTTCAGATTCTCAATGACTTTCACTTGTTTAATGAAATGATGAAGAGAGACAAGTTGGACGAAGAACTAACCAACAAACACGAAGAGAGCGAAGCAAACAAAATGACGAAGTCGCCGATGACACTTGGGACGAACAAAAGAAGAAGAAGAAGTCGAAGGCAAAGTTCAAACGGTCCCTCTCTCTCTCTCTCGGCGAAACACAAACTTATTGATCTCTCCGCAAGATCTTCAAAGAAACTGTGACCAGTGGGTGATAAGTATCTGTCGGGCGGTGCTGCGGCGCCTTCAGGATCCACGTGATGCGAGACGGAGATTGGTTAAACTTTGAGGGCAAGTTACCAGCGCCGGGATTGAACTTGGGGGCCTCTAAATCTCCTTTTGATCAAGGCTACAAAGTATCACTGATGTTTGTGTTGTCTTTTTTGTCTTTTTCATCATTCTCGTCTTCTAACGGTCGACCGAATTGCGCTGTTCTGCTACTGTAACAAACAAAGTTGCAACGCGTTTTATTTATACACCGGATTGATTTCTAACTCTAGCTACACATGTATTCTATACAAAATTTACAATTCAAACTGAATATCCGTGTTCTTCAAAGCTCCACGAAGCTTCTGCTCGACCTTCTCCTTTCCATGGACACTCTTCAGGTTGCGAAGCACCAACTTCTCGAGCGCAGTGAACTTGCTGAGGTGCTCCAACCCGAACTCGGTGATTCGACGACATTCCTCGAGGCGCAGTGTCTTCAGATGGCCGCCGACGTGTTGTCCCATGTATTCCAGTCCAAAGTCGTGCAGGTTCTTGCATCTGACGAATTCCACGTGTCGGATGGCGCGGAGGTTTTCTGGAAAACAGGCAAAGATTGGCGTGCGAGATTGTGATGTTTCGATTATCGTGGACCTGCTAATTGAAACCGGCTAACCGGGTAAAGGGATGGAGGAAGGGGAAAAGAAGAAGCCAATGTTCAATTGACTGTTTTCTGTGAGATCGTCGGATCGCCGGGGGGAGTTGAAAATATGCAGATAGAAGTGTGTAGGAACGATGGAGTTCGATAGAGAGGGGAAGCGCTTCAATTTTTCATCTGATGGAAGATGATTGGGAGATGTCTATCGGTGTCCAGGACACACTGTGGCAGGGGATTTTGGGAAAAACACTTTCAAAAAAGGGATTTCGTGTCTTCAGCATACTAGAAACACCTGACAGCGCTTGGCCTCAATGAGGAGCGGTGGGGTCTTGCCAGGAAATGGGGTTTGGGTGATTCGGTTGTTGATTTTCTCATAACAAATGATAGGGAAAGGGCTCCGGAACCTATTGGCAATTGGTTTTCTCGATTCGAATCTCGAAAATTTCAAGGTTTTACCGATTTCGCAAATTCGGTGTTTCGGGGAAACGTTTGAAAATTGACGTTGTCGAGATGAAATTCGGTGGCAAATAGGTTCCAAAGTTCTATTTCTGTCGTATTTATATCTGAATGTTTGAAAAAAAGCGTAGAAAGAAGGATCCGGAACCGATTGACACTTTGTTTTGTCGAAATTTTCAAGTCAAACGATTTTGCAAAATCGTTCCTTCTTTTGCAAAAAAGTTCACAAACTGACGATTTTGCGACGAATTTCGGTGGAAAATAGGTTCCAGAGCTCTGTTCTGATTGAAAAGTCGACAAAAATCGGCTCAGAGCTGCGAAAATTTTCTAAAACATTGAGAGACTTTATGGCGTGACCGGTACCCTGCCACATTCGGTTTTCGAGACCATTCACACGTTTTGCTGTTTCTGCTTCCAACTCATGATTTCCTCCTCGATTCTTACCAAAATGCCTGCACCCAAATCCGGTGACACTCGCATCCACGGCCCAAATCGTATCCAACGTGACATGATCCTCCACGACTCTCGGATCCAACTGCGCCGTCCTCTTCACCAGTGCATTGTAGTCCTCGAAGCTCTCGTCGATCTGCGCAAACTTGATCCGTCCTCCGCACCGAACAATCCACTCGGCTGCCGCTCGATCCGCTCCGACTTCTTTCACGCGTTGCGTATCATAGCTGCAAGAAGAAGGCCGTTGAGTGAAGGTGATCGGGTTCAGTGGTTAGTCGCAGAGTGCATCGGTTTGTGTCGTTCGGTTCTTTGGTTTGTTGAGCGCGTAAACAACGCATTTGCTGCACTTTTAAAGGCGGAAGGTCATCTGATTCAGCAGAAGAGAACCGAGAAGCGCTGCGATTTGCGCAGCGGATTACGGTAGATGACACTATCACTTTCGTTATCTTTTTTATCAAGGTGATTTGTATGTAGCAGAACCGATAGGCGTTTGCACTTTTTGTCACGCGCATCAATTTGACCGGGTTTTTAGCTGCGAACTTACTAATTGAATCCCTCCAACACCCAACGCAGGCCGGGGATGTTGTGTTGTCCGAGCGCCAACACAAACTTCTCTTGAAGTTTTCGAATGCTCATCTGACAAAAAAGACAAAATTCGGTGCTTTCTCCCTACAAAAAATACAAAGAAAACAAGAGATTCCAAAAGTACACCGCCCCAATTCTTCGAGGGGAGTTTAGCGGGTAAAAAGCGATCACAGATCACATGGTTTATTGTCATCAGATCATCGAGTACGGTAAAACGAGACTTCTTCAATTCAATCCATATAAGGCCTCGGTGACCAGTCCTTCGGATGTTCGGCGTGTCCTTCTGGATTCGTGAGCAGTCGCGGAACGTCGTTGCGGAACATGTACTCGCGAACACCCCATCGGCCTGTCAAACGACGCATCTCTCCCGGTATCAAGTGACGATTCCACTCTTCTCTGGAAGAAAAGGTTGTTTTGCTTCAAAAAACAGATTCTTACTTGTACAAATGATATCTGGTGACCGGATCGAACTTGTACGGCGCTCGTCCTGGTTGTGGGAACTGAACTTTCCGAACACTCGGATCCATTATCTCGTATTGAGGCGCCGGGACACTCGGATCGCTTCGAGTACTGCCTGGCAGTGAGATGGAGGACTCTGCGACGTCTTCATCGCCGACGGATTCGGATTCTGGTGCTGGGGACTCATCGCGACGAGGTGATTGACCGGAAGATATGGATAAGTCATCGATAATCTGTAAACAGCGAGATTTAGTGAATGCAAATCGTGAAATGGGAAAACTTTGGGACTTTCAGAGTTATCAGGTTTCCCAGGTGCTTCTTCCAACTTCTTATCACTAAAAATCATCCACTTCAACCTATTGTACACTTCTCGTGCCGAATCCTTGATTTTGGCAAGCATCACCAAGCAATTTTGAATGATTTACCTTCGTGACACTCCGACAAGTGTCATAAATCCGACCAATGCTCTGGTACGCTTGGCTGATCAGCCCCTGCGCCTCGGGATACTCGGTTGGAGTCTCCTCGTCGAAATCCTCGGGATACTCAATGTTTTCGTACTCGGTGAACTTCCCGCGGCGTTCTAAACAAAGAATATTGATAGTTTTGACGAAAAAAGTAGAGTACTCACTTCTAGAGACAATCGGAGACTGAATGCTCTCCTGGGGGCGATGGTGTTCTTGACGGAGGAATCGTGCGGCCGGATCGATCGTTAGCGAGGTGAAGAGTGACTGATTCAGCACGTCTTCATCGTCTTCAGACATGTATGGCTCTTCGTTCAGATATCGATCAATTTCTAAAATGTTTCTGAGAAAATCCGCAAAACTAGGCGAGACTCACCACTTTTCAACTTGTGCATCTGCGCTTGACTCTCCACATGCTGTCCCATTTGCCTTACGATCTCCTCCAGCTCATTCTCGGTGAAATTCGCCATTTTTCAACGAAATCCAGTGAAGCGTGTGGCGTTTTTTGACAAATCGGAAGGAAATGACGGAAATACTCGTAGCAGACACCCGTAGTCAATTTGGCATGTATTTTTGAGAGGTTTCTGAAACAAATCAATGAGAATTGAAGGAAAAATAGCAAAAATAGAGAAGGAATCACAAGAAAACAGATGAAAAACATGTTGTTTGGTTGTTGAAATTCAAATAAACAAGAGAGAGAAACCGTGCGGTGCTTGCGTATTTGCGTGCGGCGGCTTGCAAATGAGGCTCCGCCCACCAAACCTGTTCAGTTCTTGACCGATATTCACTGCAAATCCAAGGAATTCTGGGAGAAAATGGAATATTTAGAAGTTTTTAGTTTTACCCTATCTGTATACCCCTTTTATCCGGTCAATCTTTTATCTATCCATTCATAACGCTTCATTTAAAAGAAACTGTACGTCTACAACTGTCAAATCTACATCTGGAGCCATTTGGATCCTTCAGAAGACGAATCGAACTTTTGGATCCAGCTCTATCTTCCCTTATGGCTTGTGCATCTTTCCTCTGACGCCAGGACGTCCTCTGACTCTCCTGCCCCTCAAAATACTCTCCTAGACGTTGAGAAACCATTTCCGTTTTCATGCATCTCTCGGTTTCCTTGTATCCTTGTCTTCCTGATGATCCCAATTGAATCCTCCACAATAAGACCTTTATATGAGTCTTCTGAACCTTCAGATGAGTGATAACCATGCATTTGGGCGGCCGATTCCCGAGGAAGAACGCGGAATCGTCGAGACAATGCGAACGGAGCCGGTCGCCATATCCAACAACTTTAATGCAGTGAAGAGGAGTGAGTTTTCCAAGTAAGGCCCCCGAATGAGTACTCTGTCTTCTAGGCAACAACTCTGACGTGCAGCACCTTGAAGAACTCTCCTCCTGCCTCCATAACCTATTCTCTTCCTCCGAGCACACAGATGTCACACTTGTCCTCGACGACGGCACAGAGTTCTTTTCTCACCGCTTGATACTCGCCATTCGGAGCAGTTTCTTCCGTGCCATGTTGTTCACTGGATTTCAAGAAAGCCATCAACCCAAAGTCGCCCTTCATGACACCAATTCTACTGCATTCCAAGCTGTTCTTCAATACATGTACACCTCGAAAATCGAGTTTGCTGGTGTAGAACTCGACATTCTTCTAGAGTACCTGAGTCTGGCACATCGATACGATCTCTCCTCGCTCATGACTGCTATTAGTGAGTATTTCAAGGAGATTCTGAAGAACGAGAACCTGTGCAGCATCTTCAACGCTGCCTACTTCTTCCAGTTGACGGATCTCATCGACTTTTGCATGCAGTACTCTGATAAACACGCCGACCAGCTTCTAGAGGATCCCAGCTTCTGTAGACTCACCGGGGACAGTCTCAAAGAGCTGCTGGTCAGAGACTCGTTCTGTGTTAGTGAGCTGAAGATCTTCAACGCTGTGAGGACCTGGTACAAGCAGAATCCAACGATGGGGGACTCTCTGAAGACACTCATTGGACTCGTTAGACTTCCATTGATCTCTCAAACCGAACTTTTGAACTTCGTGCGACCGACAGGATTGATTGAAGCAGACGATCTACTAGATGCCATTGAGATACAGACACAGAAACCCACAGAGATTCCATATCGAGGTTACAAGAGTCTAGACACCAACATTGTCCCACAGTATTCAAGCATAATGCCTCTTTCTCGAGAACTTAGTAGGAGGTATGCAAGTGAAGAGAACATCACAGTGTTCCATGTGGATCTCGGAAAACCCAACATCATCAACACAATTCTGATAGACTTGAACTGGAAGACAGATGTGCCTGGATTTACGTATCAACTGCATGTGAGTATGGAGAATCGAGTGGATGGACACTGGACACTGGTAGCAGATTACTCGGATTACGATTGTCGTGGCAAGCAGAGAGTGTTCTTCAGTGACACTGTTGTTAGATACATCCTTCTAAAGTGCACAGATCGAATGGCGGCCAGGTTGGAGTTCAGTAGAATCGAAGCGATGTACTCTTCGGAGACCATGCCAGTTGATCCGAAGACAAACGTTATTAGTAAGTTTTTCTTTCCTTTATTGACATGTCAACTTCCCAACATTTCAGTCGCCAACCAAAACATTGCCACAGTCCGTCAAAACGCCCGAGTCGTCGAAGGAGTCTCCCGATGTCGAAACGCCCTGATTAACGGTGATATGAGCTACGATTGGGACACGGGATACACATGTCATCAGATCGGAAGCGGGCACATTCTCGTTCAGCTCGCTCAGCCATACATCATCTCGTCGATGCGGATACTTCTGTGGAATTGCGATGACCGTTTCTACTCGTATTACGTGGCAGTGTCGACTAATTTGACGACGTGGACGACGGTGGTGGATCGGACCGATGAGCAGTGTCGTGGATGGCAGGAACTTCTCTTCGATCCGCTTCCCGTGGTCTACATCAAATTGGTTGGCACTCGGAACTCTATCAACGAAGTGTTTCATGTGGTACACCTCGAAGCACCCTCAACTGTCCCGATTGCTGTGAAGTAGACGCGAATGGCTGGAAACCCGAAGCATAATCCCTTGTACACTTGTAAATCTGTTCATAATGTGAAAACTGATTTTTGAAGTTGTAATTTATTGAATGAATCGATGTTTTGAAGATCTCCATTGGAAGCTATGGGGTTCTGATTGCTTGGCAACACTGTCCACGAGTCGGCGCAACCTATTCTGTCCCAAAGAACACTTTCAACCTTTCTGCCTCATAGAGGCGTTCAAAAATTGTATTTGGCACCTATATTTCAAGGTGCCAAGCTGGGAAACCTCCAACCAGCAATATATGCGTATCGGATAATCCGCAGAAGAGCGGTGAGGTTTTGAATATGGGTATGGACGGACATGTCGCGGGTTCCGTGTGTTTGTGTAAATGCGCAAGGTCACCCGCATGACGGAATGAGGGAGCGAGCAGTTCATGCACTTCTTTAACTAGCGATCAGTTTGTGCACATTTCTAGCTCTGTTTCAAATTTGAAACGCACATTTGAGTATCATTGAAGAGTAGGAACACTAGAAAACGAATGAATACCCACAACAGAACAAGGAAAAAGGTAAAGATGACAATTTTTAGAGAATCAATGATGTATGAGGAATATTCATGTTGTCTTAGAACTCCCCCCTCTCCCTTGAGTTCATTGGTTTCATAGAAGTCCTCCGCAACAATAAAGAATCCATACACATAGTCACTACATCCATTGCTCCATCAAAAACAGACAAAACATCCTTACAGAGCCAAAGGAACACTGTTCTTACACAGAAAGGTCGCTGGATTCCAAGAAAGCACGAAATGCGTCTTGTCGTGTAAACATCGCTTTCATTCAAGTTGTAATTCATTGAATGAAGCGATGTTTTGAAGATCTCCATCGGAAGGTATGGGATTCTGATTGTTTGGCAACATGGTCCACGAATCGGGGGAACTTTAGAGATGTTTCGGAATGAGACATTCCGTCCCAAAGAACACTTTAGATCATTCTGCCTCATAGAGGCATTCAAAAATTATAGATGGCACCTATATTTCAAGGGCCAAGCTGGGAAAAGTTTTCAACCAGCAGTATATGCGCAACGGATAAGTCACATGAACGCGACGTTACCCTGGAAATCCGGAAACAGCGACAAGCGGCGGGGTTTTGAACATGGCTATGGACGGACATGTCGCGGGTTCCGCGTGTTTGTGTAAATAGCATGCGCATGGTCATGCGCATGACGGAATGAGGGAGCGATCAGTTTGTGCACATTTCTAGCTCTGTTTCAAATTTGAAACGCACATTTGGAGTATCATTGAAGAGTAGAAACACTAGAAAATGAATGAATAGCCACAACAGAACAAGGAAAGAGGTGAAGGTAATAATTTTTTAGAAAATCAATGACGTATGATGAATAATTATGTTGTCCTAGTACTCCCCCTTGAGTTAATTGGTTTCATAGAAGTCCTCCGCAACAATAAAGAATCCATACACATAGTCACAACATCCATTGCTGCATCAAAAACAGACAACACATCTTTACAGAGCCAAAGGAACACTGTTTTACACAGAAAGATCGCTGGATTCTAAGAAAGCTACAAAGCCGTTCTTCAATACATGTACACATCGAAACTCGACTTTGCAGACGCGAACATCTAGGAACACGAATCATAACTTGTTGTACATGTGTAAATCTGTTCATAATGTGAAAAGTGATGGTTGAAGTCGTAATTTATGGAATGAAGCGACGTTTTGAAGATCTCCATCGGAAGGTATGGGATTCTGATTGTTTGGCAACATGGTCCACGAATCGGAGGAACTTTAGATATGTTTCGGAATGAGACGTTTCGTCCCAAAGAACACTTTAGATCTTTCTGCCTCATAGAGGCGTTCAAAAATTGTATATGGCACCTATATTTCAAGGGCCAAGCTGGGAAAGATTTCCAACCAGCAGTATACGCATAACGTGATAAGTCACAAGGAAGCGACGTTATCGGATAAGTCACATGGAAGCAACGTTACCCAGGAAATCCGGAAACAGCGACAAGCGGTGGGGTTTTGAACATGGCTATGGACGGACATGTCGCGGGTTCCGCGTGTTTGTGTAAATAGCATGCGCATGACGGAATGAGAGAGCGAGCAGTTTGTGCGCATTTTTAGCTCTGGTTCTAATTTGAAACGGACATTTGGGTAACATTGAAGAGTAGAAACACTGGAAAATGAATGAATAGCCACAACAGAACAAGGAAAGAGGTGAAGGTGATAATTTTTTAGAAAATAAATGGCATATGATGAATATTTATGTTGTCCTAGTACTCCCTCTCTTCCTTGAGTTCATTGGTTTCATAGAAGTCCTCCGCAACAATAAAGAATCCATACACATAGTCACAACATCCATTGCTGCATCAAAAACAGACAACACATCTTTACAGAATGAATTAGCCAAAGGAACACTGTCTTTACACAGAAAGATCGCTGGATTCCAAGAAAGTTATAAAGCCGTTCTTCAATACATGTACACATCGAAAATCGACTTTGCAGACGCGAACATCTGGGAACACGAATCATAATTTGTTGTGCATGTGTAAATCTGTTCATAATATGAAAAGTGATGTTTGAAGCTGAATGAATCAAAGTTCTGAAGATCCTACGACGGCAAACAACAGCCGCATCCACTTCTCCTCTCTTCAGTCACCTCGAACGTTGGGTTCAAACTAAAAAGAAACAGGCTCAATTCCAAATGTCTGTGCACTCTTCGTTTGTCATTCTCTCTATCATCTTTCGCATCAAAACAACAAAAACAGTTTGAATAGAGCTTTCGTGTCTTCCCGCCATGATCTACCTCTTTTGAACTTCTTTCCGCCTCCTGCTTGTCACATTTTCAAGAGTTTCTTCATAAGTCACCTTCCAAACACACAGAGTAAGAATTTTCTTTTTTGAGATGATGTTCATTGATTTTATTCGTTCAGGATAACTTCGCTGAGCTGTCAAGGAGCAGATTGTCAAGGAGGACCCGCCACAATGCCCGCAGTTCTCAACGAAAAAGAGCTGGAACAAGCCGTACGGGACATGCTTGAAGAGGACATGGTCGCTCATCCCAAGGTGTACATCGCTGACACAAGGACCTGATGACGGTGATTGAAGAAGAAATCAAAATTGTGATACAGGAACGTGCAGGATTCTGCGAACACGATCTGGACGAAGGAAAACTGCACCTCTTCGAGTGAGTTGTTTAGATCGGCTTCTCAGTAGTTGTCAATTTCTCAGAACTGTTCCAATTAGTTGATTCTTCCCCAGAAAATAGCTTTAGAACTCACTCTCAAATCTTGAATGTAGATAACATTTCGTGTGCAAATACGGCTAGCCATCGCAATTTTCAACTATTTTTTGCAGCTGTCGAGGAGAGCGCTTCAATCGATTGATGCCGGACATTCTGGATGCGTGCAGACTTGCTCAGGAGAAGAAAAGAAAGCGAAACGGACACGGAAGTCGGGCTGGAGTCCGTTCAACTCCACCAGAACCCAGCATCCCTGTCAATCCGGCTCCCGAACAGCCAGAAACACGTATTCAAACTCAAGTGGAAGCCTTTGAAGTGACGAATCAACCTGTTCAGCTCGAGACCATCCGATCTGCCCGACATAGTGGAGATGTGCAAACTTGCTGAGAAGAAGGAAAGGAAACGAAATGAACACGGAAATGTGGCCGGAGTCCGTACAACCCCACCAGAATCCAGCATCATCCCTGACAATCCTATGGCGCAGCAGAATCCAAGTTCCGATCAGCCAGAAGCCCGTCCTGTACAACTCGAGACACTCCGACACGGACCATCTGCCAATGGCGAGGAGGACATCTTCATTGTTGATGACAACTCGATTGCGAAGCAGAATGTGATCGACGACCAGCCGGGGCGTCCTGCAACTCGAATCGAGGCCCCGGAAGCGAACCATCATGCACAACTTGAACAAGAGCGAGTAGTGCCGGCTGCCAGAAGCGAGGAGGTTGTTCACACGGAGTCGGCGACTGATGAATCGCGGAAGCGAGATGGTGGACAACTATACCTCTCCCAGTGAGTTGTTTAGATCGGCTTCTCAGTAGTTGTGAATTTCGTTGAACTGTTCCAATTAGTTGATTATTCTCTTTGATTAACACATAGAGTAAGAATAAATAACTATTTTTGTTTGTTCATGTCAATTTCGAATGAATTGATGTTCTGTGACCACTTGTTCCTTCTTCAACAAACACTTGTGAAACCCATTCGAGTCCAGATTCCTTCCCTCCGTTTTGCAAACATTTTTCAACTAGAATACTCACCGCTTCACTGATAACAGAGGAAAAACAGTAGAACCGATAGGTTCCTTGACAGGGAATACTTCGAAAGAATACTTCGGGACTCATTTTGAATCAGATACTGACGACTCGGGGCACTGCTTTCTCTGTCGACACGCTTTCTGGGCCTATTCTCGAGTAAAGTTTCGATGAGAAGTACCTAAACATGAACTTTATACAGGTAACCGGAAAACATGGATATCCGAGACAAGAATTAGAAAAAGGAAACAGACAAATTGACAGAGAAAACCTAATGTTTAGCAGCCAGCGCCTCTCCGAGTGCATCGAGAACTTCCTTCTTGTAGTCGTCAAAGTTTCAGTCAATCTCTTCGACACTCTGATTCTCCACAATCCACAGATTACAATCCGTACGCACTACGAGTCGCTCGTCGTGAGTAACCATCAGAACTCCTCCGTTGAAGTCACGGATAGCTTCCGCGAGGGCGTCAATGGACTCGATATCGAGATTGTTGGTGGGTTCGTCGAGGATGAGAATATCGGGACTTCCGAGCGCCAAGTTGCACAGTGCGACTCTCGATTTTTGACCTCCGGACAAGTCCTTGATCTTGACAGTGTGGGCGTGAGCGGCGAGACCAGTGGTTCCGAGCTGCTTGCGAGCTTCTTGGTAGTCGATGTTGAACTTGGCACAGAGGAACTCGACGGGCGTTTGTCCTCCATTTGTCCTCCCTCGTTGGCGTGCTGATCGAACCATCCGATGCGAAGCGTTCGGTGCTTCCGAAGTTCTCCAGATTGCTGAAAGAAATTCAGTTATAAGAAATGCGATTTTATACCTGAACTCACGGGATGGATCTTCCCAATTAACAGTTTGAGCAAGGTAGACTTTCCAACTCCATTCGGTCCAACGATGGCAATCCTCGAGTCCATATCAACTCCAAAGTCGATGTTTTTGAACAGAACGTCGTTTCCGTATCCAAAAGTGACACCGTACAGATCGAGGACTGGTGGGTTCAATTTGTTAGTCTCCGGGAACTGGAACTTGACAGAGTACTCTTTCCGCCATTTGTTGCTTGATCTGATCCTCGGCCTGTTTCGCCCTCTTTCTTTCTTTCTTCATCGCCTTCAGCTGCTTTTGCTGTTGATCGAATGCCTTTTCGTGAACCTTCAGATTTTTTTAGTACATTTTCTTGAACAAGGTGTAATTTCCGCGGTATTCGTAGAGCTTTTGATTAACCAAATGGATGATATCGGTGCATACACTGTCGAGGAATCCTTGGTCGAGAGACACAATCAAAAGAGTCTTCTTCCACGATAGGAGATAGCTGAAATTAAAGATTTCTGGTCGATTTTCAAAGCTCAAACATACTTATCAAGCCAAACAACAGCGTTCAGATCCAGATGGTTTGTCGGGTCGTCGAGCATTAACAAAGTTGGTTTCAAGAAGAGAGCTCTCGCCACGAGATTCTCATTCTCCACCCTCCCGAGAAATCGGTAAACCGCTTGTCTTGCATCTGCCGGGAGAATCCCAGGCCAGCCAGAATTTGTCGAGCTCTTGATTCCGCACTGTCTGCTCAAAGTGCCCTGAGTTCATCGGTCACTTCTCTGAGCTGCTCAACAGCTTCAAGGTTTCCTTCTTCAATCTTGGCGGTCAGTTTCGATTTCTCTTCTAGCAACGCCAGTCTCTTCTTGTCTGATCGAACGACGATGTCGATGGCAGAAGTGCTGTCCACTTGAATCTCTTGTTCACAGTACAGAAGATCGATGTGCGTCGGGATGGTGAGCTTCCGGGATCCAACATGCTTCAGAAGCGTGGTCTTCCCCATTCTGAAAGAAACAGTAATTCGTGAACTATCTGAATCAGAAATCTTACCAATTGGGTTCAACGAGTCCGTAACGACGTCCTTAGACAATCGTCAGATTGGCCTTGTCGAACAGAAGCTTCCCCTGAACAGAAATGTCGAAATTCTCAATTTTGATGTCCATGCTGTTTTCGATTTGGGTCAAATGAGTGGCAGCCTTTGACGTTTACGAGACAGTGAAAAGAGCACCAATCTCCGCTCCGGATCATCATCGTTTCTTTCTACTTCTGGCAGATTGTCGATGACACCTCCCATCGGCAGGATCGTCTTTTTATAGTTTTCTTTGGCTTTCGCCTTTTTTGCATCTCTGGAAAGGATAGTTCAATGTAACTGTTATAAAAATCTGACTTACTTTCGCGAAATCTTTCTCCCAGCGTCTGACATCGTTGATACGAGTGCTCTGAAAAATGAACGAATGATTTTATTAGAGACAGCGGATACGAGAGGCGGAATTGGCAGTGATTTCGCAACATTACGCTTGAAACTGAAGAATATATAATAACGACATGTGAAAGTTTACGCTGAGAAAATTTTGCAAAATGTTGCATTACGCGTCTTGGCCGAGTCGGATCCTCGGCCAACTTGTTGCGTCGACACAATTGCTTTCGTAGCGTAGCTCTTGCGATCGCAACTACTTTCTCTGCCAAAAACCCTTAAAAATGGCGAAAAGAGAACTATATTCGAGTCACCAAAGCAAGCGGAGAGGAGTCTTTCAACGTAAGTTTTCACTTTTCGCTCTTTCTCTTGCCAAAACATGTTTTCCAACATCAAAATGTTTCAGAAGCTCGATGCCAACATCAGCAATCGGAGTCTCTTCTGGAACAACATTATGAACGTGAAGTTGTCGCTTCCGGAGCAAATTCGACGAAGATCTGAAACAATGCAGAAGGCGTTCGAGAAGATAGGAAAGCACGATAAGACACATTTTGTGCTCTCAACGGAACAATTGGCAGAGAGAAACTATCCATTCCCGGGAGAAGAAGACATTGTGCCCACAAAACAGAAGTATCTGAAGCTGTCAGCGACGTCTACAATGTTTTCGGTGGACTGTGAGATGTGTGAGACCACTCTGGCGAATAGAGCACTGACCCGGATCTCGATTATCGACGAGGAAGAGAACACGATTCTGGATAAACTCGTAAAACCGACTGGGGAGATTGTAAATTACGTGACCAAGTACTCGGGAATCACTGAAAAGATGATGGAGGGAGTGACAACGACTTTGGGGGATGTTCAACGAGCAGTGCAATCTTTGCTGCCACCGGATGCCATTCTTGTTGGACACTCGCTAGAACACGATTTGCAAGCGATGAAGATGACGCATCCGTACTGCCTCGACGTCGGCCATGTTCTGAATTACACAAACGACAGAAACGGGTTTCGCAATAGTCTGAAGAATCTGACAGAGCTGTTTTTGGGAAAGCAAATCCAATCGAAGTGCTGCAAACGACTTTGGAGGATGTTCTACGACCGGTGCAATCTTTGCTAGACGGTTATGTGCGCATTCGACAGTGGAGACGAAGGCGTGAGTGTTTTGATTATCTCTTATGCTCTAAAGTTCTTCTTATTTTAGAAACCAAACGCTGGAACTATGCGCAGTACACGAAGAACCTTCCGGATGCTCAGAATGCTGAGAATGGACTAACAGACGCAACACAAAGAAATGGAGGAATCCCCGACACTTGCGTGCTCCGAATGCTCGCAACCTACTGTCGTCGGATGCTCCGTTGTCAAATGCCGTTGTCGTCTCGTCGCCGGCCCATCTAAATGTGTTCAGTGTGTCAAGAGTCTGGAAATCGTCGAAGGAGATTTCGATTGGGCTGAATCCCTAGATGTCGATGTTGATCGAACGTCTTCTCCAATTGAGACATATCTGAAAAAGGACAAGTTGAAAACAGTGATGTGTGCATTCGACAAGGACGGACTGGATATTCTGATGGCACTGACAAAGAAGTGAGTGTTTTGATTATCTCTAGGGTTCTAAAGTTCCATTCCTTTTAGAATTCGCTCCAAAACACCCGGTGCCTTTCCATCCTACGATTCATTCTTCGACAACGTCACTTCCGAGATGCTCAACGACAGTTTGGTGCTTCTAGAGATCGACAAGGAGAAGTTGAGCCCCTTGGAGCAGTCGAAGACGAAAAATTCCGTTATCACTAGTTACTTGTTCACATTTCTTTCTTTCGAATGAAGAAAGTCTCGATTTCCTCGCCTATCTTGCCGGTGCCGACGAGAAAAGAGTATTCTCACCCTTCGGCATCATCTTCTGCGCATTCATGAGCTTCACGACATGTGGAATTCCATTCATAACAGCGTTTATGATGAAATTGAATGATAAAACTAGCAGAAAAACCCATGACAACTTATAAATTCAGATTTTGCATGGGGTTAGATGAGGAAAGGGCATGTTACAGTGGAACGAGACGATGCGAATAAAAGAAAGAAAATAAAAGAAAGGGCAAAGGGATAATGAATAACTGGAATTTTTAAGGCGATTTCGTCAGGATACTTGGATCGGGTTGATAGTACAAAAAATGAAGTGTCAATCTATAAATGAACATTTGTCAGCGGATTCGGGGATTTTTCAGGTGTAGGAGAGAAGGAAGAGTGAGCTAGTAGGGAGGCGGATAGAAAAATGGACGGGGGTAGGGATACGGAAGCGGATAGGGGAACGGAGGGGGGACTGGAGGAAATCCCACGTGATGGTTATTGGGTCCGTGTCTCTGCTGCTGGCGACGGTTCTGGAGGTGTCGTGGCTGCTGGCGATGATACGGCAACTGTCTCGCCTGCTGGAGACGGTTTCCGGCCTGACGTGGCTGCTGACGATGGTTCGGTGGCTGTCTCGGCTGCAGGGCACGGTTTTCGGGATTTCGTGGGGCCTCTGGAGCTCTCTGTTCTTCGTTTCCATTGGTATTCCAGAACGACGAATCAACGAAGCCGTTGCAGAGGTGCTGGAGATCGTGTAGACCCTTTCCTGCTATCATCTGGAAAAAAGTCAATATATTTCAAGGCAGCTTAGAAATCCTCACTTCCTTTGCTTCCTTAACCGCTTCTCTGTACTGTTCTATCACTCGAAGAAATCCGAGCTTCTTCATTTCCTGCGCTGGATCGGTGGTTTCGGATGTGTACAGATGCGAAGGAGAGGGAATCACACGCCGAAGAATCTTCTTTCCGTTCAGAATGCTGAAAATTTGTTGTAAATGTACGCTTTTCGGAGGAGTTCCTTACCTCGCAGTACAGATTATCAAAGTACACGCCATCACTTTCTTTCCGTTAAGGAATCTCCCCACGTATCTGTAATCCGTGATCTGAACAAAGATCATAAGTTCAAAGTCAAAACTAGGTAAGGCTCACACTGTCTCCGTGGCGACCAATGTTGAAATTGTGTTCTTGTTTGGCGTAGTCGACGGCGTTGACTAGTGCGGAGATCGATTTGTCGATCGGAGAGTCATTGATAACCTTGAACGCCACAGAATATCTCTTCGATGCGGATGGAACTTTCTAGTACATGGGTAGCACCCAGCCAAACTCCACATCTCCGTCGCGGAAACCAGAGATCCTGAATTCGGCAGTCGATGACAAGCTTGGATTATAGAAATGACTCACCCATGTAGCTTTAACTCCTCCAGAATGCGATTTGAAGACAGAATCTCATTCTTGTCGGCCAGAGGAATGTTGTGCAGAGCCCAGAGTCCTGTCGTGTTCATGTGTTCCTCGGCGATCGGGCGTACATCTGACACGGAATCCTCAGCAGATTGGCGAGATGCTCCTGACGACGTGGTTCGTTCGTGGACAGCAGGATCACGTCGGGGAGTTTCTTGTACAACTCGATTTTGCGGTGGCAAGTTGGCGACGATCTGCGCCATCATCATTGATCCCATGTCGGCGGGTTGAGCATTTGCATGCTGGTTGGCAGGAGCGGGTAGGAGCAGAGGAGCATGTTGCGGTTGATGCCGAGGAGGTGGTGGCTGCGGAGCAGGAATTGGTTGGATCCGAGGCGATGGTTGCTGTGGAAGTGGAGCTGGTGGTTGATGCGGTGTCATCGCTCTTCTCCTTCTCGGAGCATCTCTCCTAGCTTGGTCCCTTCTGTACTGATCCAGCCATGCACCGTCGACTTGTGTGACGATGTCTCCAAGGAACGGAACCGCTTCATCGTCCACTCTGAAAGAAGGATTGGTTACTGAGTTACCGGAGAAAGGTTTGGGAGTAAGTTCCAAAAAGCTTCTTTTCACGAAAAGACCGTAAAAACTTACTGGAAGTCCCTGATTCTTCTTCCGCTGTTTTTGAAATTTTCGAAGCGTCGTGCTTCCGAGCAGACCAGGTCGAATAATCTCTCGAATTCCCCTTCGCGCCCTCCATTCCATCGATGCCCCTGTCGTTCCAGCCGATTCAGCTCGTCGTTTATCGGGCCTGCATATGTTTCTTCGTCTCGTACGGCTCGACGAGTCCTCATTTTCGTTGCTTTCCGATGATTCGCGACGCCGACACTTGGGTTTCTGGAGCACTTTCCGAAAACGGTGAAATGGATGAAATGCGAGAGGTCTGAACAGGTAAATTATTGATTTCCCCACATTTTTGAGAGAAAAAACTCACGTTCACTATCGATTCGATGTCCGGGACCGAATTGGAGCTGGCGAAAGATTATCCTCGGCTTGAAAGGTCGATGACAGTGGCGAGCGTCAGGAGACCTTCGGAACACTCGCGACCGACGAGCTTGGATCCTGCGTGCTGAAACAATTGAATATTGGTGAAAAACGTTTTTTGGCAACAATAATCACTGAAAAATGAACGAAATACTGAAGGAGATCAATAACGGATAGAGGAAGAGGTGGTCAGGCACGAACATGGCAAAGAAGGAGGAGAAATCTGCTCGATACAGACTTGTGGGATCGCAATTGTGGCTAATCTTCAACAGGAGGGGCCTTTGATGTTAGAAACTCCATTCTGATAACAATTACGGGCACATTCTGATAGGAGCAGCACCCAATCTCACGGAATGTCACCAAAAAGCTTCCAAAGCTCAAAAACATCCAATCAGTCATAATTTAGCCCTTTCCCGGCTTTTCTACCGTTTTTCCGACAGAATCATGGGAAATTCTAACAAATTTACTGTGTTTCCCCACTTCTCTCGCTGATTCGGGTCTCCTTTCTAGATTTACGATGTTGCTCGATAAGATGACCATTTTATGGGTGGTAAAGGATTTTCAGGGTCGCAATTAGTGCGGCGAGTCTTGAAAAGGGGGATTGCAGTAAATCGATAGTATTTCTGCTAATAATTTTCGGTTTCGGGAGTTGTAAAGGATCCACAGTGTTCAGAGGTCGAGAAGGGGGCGGAAGAGAGAGGGAGGGAGGAAGATTGCCAAAACAGATGCGAAAGCTTTTCTGACGGAGTAAATGCGGTATTTTGACGATTTCCGATGGAATGATGGTGAAAAATGCTTCAAAACAACGAAAATCTATCATCGGAACATCAATGACACGGAGAATCGCCATGTGGAGGGAGAGACCATTTTCATCATTTTTGTGTGAAAATCAAGTTTTGATCAACGTTTTGCGGGTTTTTGAGCGTTTTTGACCGAAAACAATGAATTGATGAATGTTTTCTGGACTTCGAAGCCTATTCCATGCTAATTTGTAGCATTTCGAACGAAAAAGTACCGTAATTCGCCTTGCGAGTTGCTTGACCATTTGGGACTCCGAATTATAAAATCCGACTCTGGCTCGATTTTTGGTGCAAAAATATGCATTTTATCGAGAAAATCATCAAAAAATCACCAAACCCGGTCGGAAAACTCCCATTTTGAACTGTTTTCAGCTCCCGAGACCGATGCGATGGTAGCGAAACGAAGGGAGGCCAAACTGCTTCCCAGACAAATTTTCGCCATTTTCTGGCATTTTTGTCGAGTTTCATGACAAATTGTGGCAAATTCACATTATTTACCCATCTTACTCGCTAATTCGGGTCTCCTTTCAAGATTTCCCTTCTGCTCGATGAGACGGCCACTTTATTGGTCGTTAACCCTAATCGAGATCTCAATCAGCGCGTCATGGCATGAAAAGGTTATTAGCAGTAAACTGATAATATCTCGCTGATATTGATCGGTTTAGAGAGCCATAAACCCGACACTGCGTTCAGGAGTCTAGAAAAGGGGACAGGCGGAGAGATGGACTGTCGAAACGGATGCGAAAGCAATTCTGATGGAGTAAACAATGTTTTGACGTTTTTTGGTGGAGTGAGGGTCCGAAACACTTCGAAATGACGGAAATCTATCAACGGAACTTCAAAGACGCGGAGAATCGGATTGGGGAAGGAAAGACACTTTTTGATCGATTTGGCATGGAAAGGACGTTTTGCTCAAGGTTTGGTAGGTTTTTGAGCGTTTTTGACAGACAAAACTGACTTTATGGATGTTTTTACGGCTTTCAAGCCTATTCATTGAAAATTTCTGGATTTTTGAACAAAAACGCACCATTCCCATCAACCGAAGTCTTCGACAATCACGTTTCCCGCATTCTCACTCTTTTCGCACCAAAAGCATGGTTTTCTGGACCAATTCCATGCTCCGATAGCATTCCGAGGAAAGAAATCATCGAGAAACCGCAAAATTCGATGAAGAAGATGCATTTTCGACTGTTTGACTCCGGAAACAGTCAATGACTGTTTGACTCCGGAAACAGTCAAAAGAGCCACAAGAGAACAGGTGCACAGACATGAGACCGATTCAGGGGCTTTCGAGAGGTTTTCAAACGAAATTAGCTCTGTCTTGATACAAAACAGAGAACAACTCATCGAGAAATGCGAAACTGTCGGATCGAGAGAGAGAGGGAGAGAGAGAGAGAATCAAACAAGAACATCTCAGAGATCAAGGAGATGACCATATCAACAACGATTTGAAGCTCAAAAACGAGAGCAAAACGAGCATTGAGCGCAGAGAAATGACAAAAATGCGTGTTTGGCTCGATAGCGTCGATACCTTATCTTGTTGCGATCAGTGGATCGGATTGCGGGAGACGTGAGGATCTCTTCTCTCTCAGTGTGTCAATAGATGAAACATTATTACAGGTAAACTATGAAAAGACAAAGTAGATCACCCCCCCCCCCTTTCTATCTAGTTTGCACTCCTAACAATGTAGATCAAAAACACAGGATCGGTGAGGACGCGAGCATAGATCGAAACCGTATTCCCTCGATCAGATGGGCTTCTCATCCACTTTCCATGTCTCTATTTCCTAGCTTTCTCCTAATCTAGATGTTTTTCTAGTCCTATATCTCTTCTTCTCGAGAAAATACGGTATCCTGATCCAGAAACTATAGGTTTGCATCCTAGGCCTGCCCCCAAGGCCATGGGGGAGGGGTTTGGTCTCCTCGTCCACGGCCGTGTACTCCGCGTGGACAACGCATGTACACTGTTCCTCGATACTCTCTCGGGTCTCTTGGCCAAAACACTCATAGAATGGCAAAAAGAGAACTCAGACAGAGTATAAAATCTGAAATTGACAATCTGTTCAAGTCACCAGAGCAAGCGGAGAGCGATTTTCAAAGTAAGGATTCACGCTTTTCCATGTTTTGCTGGAATCACATGTTTTCCATTATTCTCGTTTTTCAGGAGCCACAAAACGTCGAAGAGAGTCCGGTCCAAGCCCAACTTGCCGATCTGAAAGTGGAAAACGGGAAAATGAAGATAAAAACAAGCCGAGGATAATCTTTCGACTACTCCGATTCGGTCCTGGACACCGAATCGATTGTGAAAGTGAGTTTTTTCTATCAAGATGTGGGGAAATCAATAATTTTCCTGTTCAGATCTCTCGCATTTCATTCATTTCACCGTTTTCGGATCTGTGCTCCAAAAACCCAAATGGGTGGGCGTGTCGAACCATCGAAACATCCTCCAAACGCTCGTCATTCGGATCAATGTTGAGGAGACCTTTTTCGTGAGTTTTTACATTGGACACCTGGTTTTCAACAGTTTTTAATCTCCAGGAAACTACAAATCTCCCATTCCCGAATGAATTCTTCGAGAAGCAATGGCTGGAACTCGATGCCGATATCAGCAATCGGAGTCTCTTCTGGAACAACGTTATGAACGTGAAGTTGTCGCTCCCGGAGCAGATTCGACGTAAATCTGAAACAATGGAGAAGGCGTTCGAGAAGATAGGAAAGCACGACAAGACGCATTTCGTGCTCTCAACGGAACAATTGGCAGAGAGGAACTATCCATTCCCGGGAGAAGAAGGCATTGTGCCCACAAAGCAGAAGTATCTGAAGCTGTCAGCAACGTCTCCAATGTTTTCGGTGGACTGCGAGATGTGTGAGACCACTCTGGCGAATAGAGCATTGACCCGGATCTCGATTATCGACGAGGAAGAGAACACGATTCTGGATACACTCGTAAAACCGACTGGGGAGATTGTAAATTACGTGACCAAGTACTCGGGAATCACTGAAAAGATGATGGAGGGAGTGACAACGACTTTGGGGGATGTTCAACGAGCCGTGCAATCTTTGCTGCCACCGGATGCCATTCTTGTTGGACACTCGCTAGAACACGATTTGCAAGCGATGAAGATGACGCATCCGTACTGCCTCGACGTCGGCCATGTTCTGAATTACACAAACGACAGAAACGGGTTTCGAAATAGTCTGAAGAATCTGACAGAGCTGTTTTTGGGAGAGCAGATCCAATCGAAGTTCGGTCATTGCTCCTATGAAGACGCGTGGGCAGCTTTGAGACTGGCGCAGTTGAAATTGGAGAAGGGATTGGTGTTTGGGAACTGCAGCTTTGGATGGAACTATGCGCAGTACACGAAGAACCTTCCGGATGCTCAGAATACTGAAAGTGGACTACCAGATACGCAACACGAAGAGAAAGAGGAATCCCCGACACTCGCGTGCTCCGAATGCTCCCAACCAACTGTCGTCGGTTGCTCCGTTGTCAAATGCCGTTGTCGTCTCGTCGCCGGCCCATCGAAGTGTGTTCAGTGTGTCAAGAGTCTGGAAATTGTCGAAGGAGATTTCGATTGGGCTGAATCTCTGGATATAGACATTGATCGAACGTCTTCGCCAATTGAGACATATCTGAAAAAGGACAAGTTGAAAACCGTGATGTGTGCATTCGACAAGGATGGACTGGATATTCCGATGACACTGACAAAGAAGTGAGTGCTTTGATTATCTTTAAGGTTATAAAGTTATCTTTCTTCCAGAATTCGCTCGAAAACACCCGCTTCGTTCCCATCCTACGATTCATTCCTCGACAACGTCACTTCCGAGATGCTCAACGACAGTTTGGTGCTTCTGGAGATCGACAAGGAGAAGGTGGAGCCTCTTGGAGCTGCGAAAGACGTGGAAGACGGAGAATCTGATATCCCTGATAACTCTGATGCTCTGAATCGAAAACTGGAGAATCTGGTGGCAGCAACGACAAAGAACGCATTGGTGATGATGATCTTTTCGAGTCCGAGCAAGAACATTCTCTATGTGAAAGTGAAGTGACTAATCAATGCTGAAAGCTGTTAATTTCGTTTCTCTTTGTTTTTACCTGTTTTTGTTGGCTATGAATTTCAAGAATTCAAAATTTCTCATAATTTTTCAATTCAAAACAACACAACAACAAAAATAACTTGAAAAAGAAGATAACAGAAAGGGTTACTTGGGTTATTTAGCGCCTTTGACCAACTTGGCCTTCTTCTTTAACTTCTCCAGATCAATCGGTGCCTCACTGGTCCTCTTCTTCGTCTGCTTCTCTCTCGGAGCCTCTTCCTTTGCCTGGTAGACCTTCAACTTCTGTTGCTGCCTCTCCACAGTCTTCACCGCCGACGCCTCCAACTTGGCTCGTCGCTTGTTCATCTTTCTCTCCTGCTCTCGAATGAAGTACTCTCCAGTCTCGATTTGCTTGTCGATCTTGCTCATGACCGGTGCTGGCGGGAATGGTGTGTACTCGCCCTTCGGCTTCATCTTCTGTGCCTTCTTGCGCTTCGCGTCCTTTGTTGTCGTCGCCGACTGCACCTTCTTGCGGTATTTGGGGAGGTACGCATCCCAGTTTGCGTCTTTCAACTCGTCGTTCTTCGCGAGTTCTCTCTTGATCATCATGGTCTTGATGTTGTAGATTGGGTGGATGTTCTTCATGCAATCCGTCACGATTTGGCTGAAAGAATAACATGTCTTAGTCTTTGTGGTTTCTAGAATGTCTTACTTGATCTGTTTGAGTCCACTGAGCGGTCCAACAGCGCAGACTGTTCCTCCTTGCACAGAAACGTAGCACTGAGTCAGAAGCTCCAACGCCTTCAACGTGGCTCCCTCGTTTCCAATCAATCTGGCTCTCCTTTTCACGAATCGCTCCTTATTCCTGACCATCGACGAGATCTTGATAATCTCGCAGTAGATCTCATCCTCCAACACTCGGATCGCCTGCTCGTACGGCACACTTCTCGACAACAGCTTGATCACCTCACGAGCCTTCATGATGATGTACGGGTCCCAGGTCTTGCGAGTGGTTCGCACGCACATTGTTCCTTCGAGGAGATCCAAGTCGGCTTTGAGATTGTGCTCGTCCAGAGCTTTTTCGATAAGAGGCCAACTCTCTTTGATGTACTTCTCACGGTATTTGGGGAACAGCGAGGAGAACGACGACTCCTGGAGCAGACCATTCGGGTTGTCTTCCTAAACAGATATGTTTAAGTTTACTCGTGAAATTGTGTGAAAATTTGAGACTCACCTTGCTAAAAGTGTTGATATCCCACCACTCTGGATCCTTCTGCGGTCCGAACATCTTCGCCGTCTCTTTCCGCGTCTTCTTTTCCTCTTCTGGCTCTCCAGCCCAATCGGGTTCGTACTCGCCGCGTGGTTGTGCTTTTTTGTCGGTTGATTTACTCATCTGCAATAGAAATTGATTACTTCCAAAGAAATTGGTTACTTCGAACAGAAACACAACGGCAGCTTGAGGGTCAGAGGCGTGCCAAAAATTTTTGAGAATCAATAGCAAAAAACCAAATGTCCTACAGACATCCCACAAACACCGTTATCCCGAATATTTGATGGGAAACATGAATTTCTTCGCCAAAAAATTTTTGAAGCACAAAATAGCACCTCTAGTAGAAGGCCGGGCGAGAAGAGGCTGTAAAAATTTTCGGGCATGCTCTCTTGATATAATGCGCACTTCCTATGCAAATGAATACCATTTAGAACAAGAAACAGTTCGAAAAAAGTGAAAAAATCAATAGAAAACATGTGAAAAATAGGAAGGGAAGAGAGGATAAGAAAATCGAAAGTAGAAAAAACACCATGCGGGGCTTGCGAAAAGAGTGTGCCAGGGTTGCAAAATAAGCTCCACCCACTGAACCTGTTCAGTTCTTGACCAATCTTCTCTGCAAATCAAAGGAATTCAGAGAGAAAATTGAATATTCAAAAGTATTCAGTTTTACCTTATGTGTACTCCGTTCACCCCCCTTGATCCCATCAATCCTTATCCATCCATTCATAACCCTTCATAAAAATAAGAAACTGTACGTCTACAACTCAAAACCACAACTGGAGCCCTCGGATCTTTCAAAACGAGAATCGGATTCTTGGTTACAGCCCCATCTTCTCTTCTGACTCTCGTGACTCACTCTCTTCAGGTTTATGACCGTTATTTGTCAGCTAGTCGTAAATTGATCTTAAAATGTCAATGCTCCATCGGTTTTGTCAGATTATCATCAGTCAGTATGCAATCTTTCTCATAGGGTCAATCGAATCCCGCTCTATTTGTCTTTCCAATCTTTCGAAGCAGAATCGGGTGGCTTTTTGGTTTGCCCGTATCGATTTTTATCCTGGAACGCAATTCTAGCCAAATGCTTCGGGGAAACCTTCAGAAATGTTCATCTTTCCCCGTTTTCAGGTTCTCTTCATGCTTCAAATTCTCTCAACCCCACCTTTCATAACTTCCCTTATCATTCCTCAGTTCAGATCTTATCTATACTGCCCGTTTCTCTATCAGTTTTCACCCAAATTATCGATTTGCGGAGGTAGAGTTTCTATTGCTCACAAAAGGCCAACTTTGCCTGATAATCTGTCACCTCCAACTTCTGATTCATATCCCTCTTGTATTCGTCGAACTTCTCTTTCTGCTTTCTGCACTTGAATCTATGCTTCAATCCAATTTTCAGGTAATGTCCGCCAATCCAGAGGATCAGGACGACGAACCCGTCATTCTAATGGACAGCTCTTCAGAGAACCGGAAAGATGTGAGTTTTCATTACATAGTCTCTCAACCATTGGAAATCCACTGTTGTAGGATGTCGAGGAATCGTCTTCAAACGTCATAACCCTCTCTGACGACAGCTCCATCGATTCAGTGCCTTCCCCCTCCACAATGCCACCTCCCACTCGAAGAGACACTGCTCCGTGTACAAAATGCCAGCAGGCTGCGAATTTGACTCTTTTCAAGCAGAAAGTTGTAAGTTTTCCATGCTTCACTGTTAAAATGCAGTATTTGCTTTCAGTCGACAAGTGGAGGAAAGCAGGAAGACATCTTCAAGCATTACTGCGACTTCTGCAAGGATTTTTTTGGAATGTGCTCCAAGAAAGTTCGAGGAACGTTTGTAAATGTCACAGAAGAAGGAAGAATTCTGACGAAGGCTGAAAAAATGGAGTTCCAAGAAGCAGGAGAACGAAAGAGGTCACTCTCCCAGGGGGTAAATGAGGAGATTGTGGCTGAGGAAGCTTCGGATACCTCTACTAACGGAAACATCTCTAACGACAATGAGAAAGAAGAAGAGGAAGATGTAAAGGAAGAGGATGAAGAAGACGAATCCGAGAAAGCGAAAGACAGCAAAAAGAAGAGGAAACCGCAGAAGAAAACGGCAGTGTTCGGTGGAAAGCGACCGAAGACGAACTGGTCGAATAGGAGCAAGTTGAAGAGGAAACAGGCGGAGAAAGAGGAACGAGAGGCGTTGGGAGTTGAGATTCCAAAAGTGGTGAAGGTTTCGAGGACGGCGGCAGCTACGGCGGCCAGGAAGAAGAAGGCAGAGGAGAGACGAGGGTTGGCTGGAACTGAAGAGAAAAGACAACGAGGACGGCCACCGCTCAACCGATCTACAGCTACCGCGTCTACATCTTCAGAACAAAAACCTTCCACCTCTTCGTCCATCGATCGACAGAGATCCATTCCTCTGATGCATCAGATGATCAGAACTCGAGACACTTGTGATTCTGGAGCTCAAACCGATCCGGACATGCTTCTCAAGTCCACATACCTTAGTGACGTGTTTGATGAATCTATGAAGAGAGTTCTTGGCGATCAGATCGCTTCTCGGCTTCAAGGACAACCAATGATACTGAAGAAGACGTTTATGGTGATGCAACGAACGATACAAGTGCAGGAAACCGAGCTGCAGAGCATCCGGGCAACAAAGCAGCAGTACACAATGGCAGTGGAGC
Source organism: Caenorhabditis panamensis (assembly GCA_900883565.2). Lineage (NCBI taxonomy): Eukaryota > Metazoa > Nematoda > Chromadorea > Rhabditida > Rhabditidae > Caenorhabditis > Caenorhabditis panamensis. The sequence goes on from LR537662.1 coordinate 95,779, forward strand.
AAATGCGGAACTTTGGAAGAACCACGAGACTCGCATACTCTGATGATCTTCGAATGATTCGAGCAGACATGGTGGAGAGGAAAGAGGAGTTCCGAACGCATCAAGCAGAGGTGTTATCGATAATGAAGAGGCAGAAGGAGAAGTATGAAGGGTACAAGAGGGATATGAATCAGAAGTACGAGGATCAGAAGTTGGAGGTGGCGAATCTAGAGGCAAAGCTTGCGTTTTGTGAACAAGAGAAACAGTACGAGTTTGATAGAGCAGAGTTCTACCTCCGAAAAAGCGATGTGAGTGAGATGGAACGAAACGAAGCAGTCTCGAAGGCAAAGACCGCTGTGAAGAATCTGAACGATAGAATTTGGATAGCCAACAACGAGAGATGTACACATTGTCAAACTGTGGAGAAGGTTCGTACAAAGATGAAAGATGAGGTTGCTGGGATGACCGAGGAGTTGAAAAAGGCGGTAGCAGATCGGAATCAGGCTCTCGAAAAGGCCACGCTCTTCGAGTCAGCTGCACAAAAGTTGGGAAAGGACTGTGATTCAATAAAGTATGAGAGGGATTCGTGGAAGGCGTATGCACAAAAGTTCCAGAAGGATATGAACAAATTGTCACAGACTCTCAAAGGTGAGTTGAGTTTCCGGGGGTCCCATGTTTTACTATTGTGTTTCAGAGAAAGAAAAAGAGCTCTTGGAGAAAAATGAAGCCCTCGCTACAACTCCAAAACACATCATCACGCCGAGAAGTGTTGGATGCACTCCTAGCGATGCAGATCGAGTCTCGCCTCCAGAAGACGGAGAGATACTCGACACCCCACCACAAGCGTCTCCTTCTGGACCATCAACTTCGAAGACGCCCGCTAAACTACTCATCCAGAAGGTCATAGAAAAGAACTCAACGCCCATTGCCGCTGGATTTGCATCCTGGATTCCCAAAGACAAGATCGACGCTCCTGCTCCAAGTATTCCAAAAGCGCAAAGTGCATTTGGCCCGCCTATCAAAACTCCACAACAAAGAGAAGCAGAACGAGCAAAACTTGTGATACCACTACAATCCACCCCGTGGGAAAGGGCCAATATGCCAGTTGCTGCGTCGGACTCACTCTCAGAAGCTCTCTCAAAGGTTCAAGCAGAGGCATTCTTGGGAGGAGCCGCTGCAGCCAACAAGCCGGCCTTTTTATCGAAGTCGTATACAGAGGAGATCCACAAGTTGCAGCAGGCGGCTAGGAAGAGAGCAAGTGATGAAGCAGAAACCGAAGAACAGAAAAGTGAGTTTTCTTTCATATTCAAAGATCCACAATCGTCTAATGTATTCAGAAGCAGCGAACTCCTCGCCGGCTCCTCCAACAAAGAAGCAGAAGAACACTACCTCATCATACAAGACTATTGCTCCAGCTACTCCAGGACCATCTAGCGTTGGAAGTCTGTCGAACATGAAAAAGATTCCGAAGCTGAGCGAGAAACCACCACAAGCAGAATTTGCTCCGGCTCTCGGGATCCGGGATGAGAATGGTGATGGTGGAATACCGGGACTTTCAGCTGTCAGAAAGGAGACATCTGAGACATCAGAGTCTTCTGAGAAGCCAGTGGAGCCGGAAAAGCTCGGGAAGATACTTCCAGCGACTCCAGTGGATCCTCCAAAGCCGACACCAGCTGCTAATCCAAAGCAGGCTCCGAAACAGACTCCAGCAAAACCTCCGATCACACCGTCACCGTCGTCTTCTGCTTCTCAGAACTCCAACAAGGGTCAGAATCAGATAACGACAACGCCGAAGAACAAAAAGAAGAAGAAGAAGAATGGAGGTGGTCAGTGGGAGCATCCAAAGCAGGATCCGTGGGACAACGCTCCGATGAACTCAGGGTGGAAATCAGGATTCCAAGGGTCTTATGGAATCCAGCCGTCGTCGTCTCAACAGAATCGGTACGCTGGATATGATGGGCCGTGGAGCGATCAACCGGGATACAGCAGGCCAGCGGATAATGAGTGAGTGTTTGTTGATTTCTTAAGACACAGTTATGTGTCGTAAGGGGGTTAGAACGTTTTTAAGTTTTAAAACTTACAGATCATCCAGTTTCTCTGCTCTTCCATGGCACCGTAATCAAGTCAAGACCCAAGACACTCCATTCGGCAAAGTTCCCATACAAGATACCTCTTTCGGGATCGGAGGACCTCCGTTGAACTATCCGGGACCACAATCGTTTTATGGAGGACCCAATGGAGGAGGAGGGGGTGGATTCTACAACTCGTCATCACAACAACAACAACGCTACCCTGGAATGTATCCACCACCTCCAAATCGACCACGGTCGTTCTACGACTAACCTCGCATTCCTGTCAGATCTCCCATTCTCCTCCAAGTAGCTTTATGTCTAGTACTTTTCTTAGGTTTTTAAACTTTTTACGATTCATTTGCCAAACTTTGAATTCCATCCACCTAAACACGCTTCCAATCTGTACGATATCATTCTGTTTCTACAATTACGGAGATGAAATTTTTGTGTTTTTCTCATGTCTTTTTCCAGTTTCATCTTGTTGGTGTGTTCCCCAGGTCATGCGACTGAAAGTACCGAAAGTTTATTCACGATCATTAGAATCTTTTCATAGCTCAAAATTAAGTCGAAAATCATAAATTAAAACACGTTAGACCTTTCCTACAACTCCTCCTTTCCTGGTCTCACAAGCTTCTGAAGTTGAAGATCGAAATGAAGGAACGAGTTGCCAGGGATTGCTGGGGGTCTTCCCTTCTCTCCATAAGCCAACTCTGGCGGGATGACCACCTTCCTCCTCTCTCCTTCACACATTCCCTTCATCGCAATATCCATTCCTTTGATAACTTGCCCCGAGCCCATCTTGAAAATGAACGGACGGTTCCGGCTCCATGAGGAATCCACGAAAGTTCCGTCTTCGAGGTACAATGTGTATTGTTGGTGAAGAGTGTCTCCTTCGGTGGCTTTGACTGTGCAGTCTTCGACTTCATGGGTTACATGGATGTGAACGCCGTCGTCGGTGATCCACTTTGCTCCGGGTTTAGGGCGGAAGATGGATTTGAGCTCCACGAAGTAGTACAGGGTGTCTCCTTTCTGCAAATAGGGGAATTGGTTCCGAAATGAGAACAGCTTTTAACTCACTCCCTCGACCTCCTCTCCATCCTCATCGAATCCCTGCTCCGGTGGGATCACAACCTTCCTCTGCTCTCCGACACACATTCCCTCCATAGCCACATCCATTCCATGGATCACCTCCCCCTTTCCAAGCGTAAAAGTGTACGGCTTCTGTCCGAAATTGCTTCCAATCACCTTTCCGGTCTTATCCGACAGCTTATAGAACTGTTCCAACGTGTCCCCGGACTCTGAACGGATCTTGCATTTCGAGTCTCCAATCTTCTTGATGATCTCAATCTTGACACCCTCCTCAGTGGTCCATGAACGATCGTTTTGGGCGTAGACGCCGTAGATGCACACGGCGAGCACTGCTGCCGAGACCAAGGATGATCTCATGGCTTTGGGAAGGTTTAGTTACTGGAATTCGAGGATCTTTGAGAGACAACAACGAAACGAAACGTTAACACGTGGAAGACAAGAAAGCGGTAAGAAGAAGAGGAAGTATCCGTCGGAGAAGAGATGACTGTCTTGCAAAGTGTCCAAGTGGTGTCCAGATCTAGTTTATTCCGTCGTTCTCGGCCTCTCCGTCAGGTTTCTGCGGCCTTTAGAAAACGGCGAAGACGCAGACAGACCTTCACCTTTTTATCTGACGATTCGGATCGGAGTAGGTTAGTTGTGGTCTCCGCATTTATCTTTTTTATCAAATCTTTGTTCAACGAAAATCAATAAGTTATCAGTAAGGCAAGATGGAGTGATGATCCATTGGTTTTCAGCAAGGAGTGAGGTGAAACGGAGCTATCGGGATCTCTGGAACAACAGAGTCTTACTGAATCCAGAATTGAGATAACTTACTTTTGAGTTGAGGTTAACCTTTTCTGTGAGACTAGTGTAGATCAGATTCCCGACCACCAGAAGGATCAGTGAAAGGGAAATGAAGATCACAAAACCGGCCGAGACACGAACCATCAACGCAGCATAGTCGTAATGTTTTTCGGCCTGAAAATCAAGAGCTTCGTTCATTTCAGAGGGCAAAAACTGACCTGCATCTTTTGTATCTTAACTTTCTCAAAGTGAACGAGAAGAATCAAAACGAGGTCCTAAATGTCTGGGAAAGTAAAGTGAATTTCGAAGCGAAGCAGCCGCTTTGCCTCACAAACGAGAGAACGTATCATGGGCAGCGGGTCGGCCGAGAGGGGCAGTGTGCTTGAGAAGAGTTTGTCCTCGAGATGAGCATCACTTGCTTCGTAGAGGAGGAGGGGGAAAGCCTCTTGTATTGATTTGTGGACAAGACAGATGGGATGGATGGGAGGAGAAGAATCACTTTGTCAGCTGCAGTCATTTGTCATGCACTTTGAAGCATGAAGATTGAGAGGGGAACTTTGATGAGAGGGTAAATGGGTGGTGGAATGGATGATTTAGCTTCTTGGGAAGGTATGATAACTTGCGTAGCTCGTTGACTTTGTTCTCGATGTCATCTTTTCGCATTGATCCAGTGAACTTCGGCTCTGAACTTCTAACCATGTCTTCTAGTTTTTCCGAATCGGATTTGTTCAACTAGAGTCAATACTCGGACCCTGTGAATCTTGGGGAACGTTTTTCGAACGGTTGAAACCACTAGGCTAACCGGAGAGACAATGGAACCCCGAAAGAAGGTCCCTTATTGGCTAGAACTCCTGTTCACTGCGTCCCCTTTAAAAAAATTGGAAAACATCGGCCACCAATCAGCGAGTTGCGAGAGGCGGGGCAAACGACGCTGATTGGCTAGAAAAAACATTCGGCCACCGGCGCCTAGGCCAGGAAGTACTAGGCCACCAATTTGAGCAATGTTTATTCTCTTTAATATGTGCTACAGCTTTTTTTAAAAAACTGTTTTTAACAAAATTAAAGGTATATGAATTTTTAAAAAATTTTATCAAATATTTTTCAACTTTTCAAACAAATGCTTCAAAAAACTAGGTTTAAATGACAGAGGCCGAGTTTTGACGTGAGTGGGCGGAGTCTGGCCTAGGAATTGGGGGACTAGAAACCACTCGATAGATTTTTTTTGGTAAATAAATAAAATAGATGTTTTGTTTTCGATAACGTTTCCTCGCATCGATATCTCGCATTTTCGTACGCACTCATTCGATTCATGTTTACTATCTCTCTCCGTCTTTTGTCCTTCGATTTTTCTGCAAATCGCTCACACTAAACCTTTCTAATTCCAGATGGCGAACGCAAACATGACACCGATGCCGTTCGTCCGCAAGTTTGGCTCCTCGGCCACCACATCGTCGGACAGAAGCAGTCCGACATCGAGAGACGGCGAATCAGGTATGTATTCCGACAAAAACAATTTCTATTTCTCTGTTTCAGGTAAAAAACAAACACTTGCCGCTTTGGCGCAATCGGCGTTCCCATCTAGATACGACCCCAACGCATTCGTCGGTATGTTGCCCTGCCCTGATTATTTTATCAACCCGATTGGTATGAGTTACAGATGTTTCCGGCGTCTCGATTCCGACTCAAGCCGTCACGGGTGCCTGCAAAAAGTGCGGCTACCCGGGACACCTCTACTTCCAGTGCCGCAACTTCATCGAAGTCCGTCCGAATGTCTCCACGAAAGCCTACGAGGTGAGCTCGACGTCGTCGGAGTCTAGCGAGGACGAGACTCCGCTTCTGGCGCTCGCCGAGAAGAAAAAGAAGGATAAGAAGAGAAGAAATAAGGAAAGAAAGGAGAGAAAGAAGGCGAAGAAGCTGGAGAAGAAGGAACGAAAGAAAGAGAAGAAAGAAAGGAAGAGAAAACGAGAGGAGAATGACAGTGACTCTGAGGAGGAAGAGGAAAGGAAAAAGAAGCGCAAGAAGGAAAAGAAAGAGAAGAGAAAGCGTCGTCACTCGTCATCAGACTCGGATTCGGATTCAGAAGACGATCGTCGTGATTCGAAGCGTCGTAGAAGATCGTAAGCCTGATGGAAAGCTCCAAATCAAATCAATCAATAATATCACGTTTTAAACTTAACTTATATCTCTACTGATCTGTCTAGTGAGCTTTTTCACTTTTTTAAACGTAACTTTATTTACTTTACTTTCAAAACTGTTGTTTTCATGAGATCTTTATAACTTTTAACCGTAACATAATCTATATCAATGCTTCCGATTCTCCGTCACATTCCGACAATAAACTGCTGTTTTTTACTTGTCATCTTCGTCCTGCTCGGGCGCCAATTCTTTGGAAACTGAAAGAAAACGTTTTCGTCATTGAAAATCTTACTTCTTTGATTGGGTTTTGGTTCGAAACGAGAAATGCTAACCTTCCGCATAAACCTCCGGGTACTTGGAAGCGAGAACCGTCTTGAACATGCGGATCTTCTTAAAAATAAACTCGAGATCCGTCTTCATCTGCAGAATCGTCTCTTTGTGACCGATCGAGTCTTTCTTGGCCTTCTCGATGCGTCGGTCGCCGAGTTGCGCGCAGTTTATCAGCATCTCGTTAGTTTTTTCGAAGCGTTTGAGGCTGGAATAGAGTTTTCTGGCTTTGAACTTTTGTTTTTCGTCAAATTTCCCCCCAAACACTCACCTTTGCCTCTGGGTGTCAATGATACTCTGAATCGTCGTCGCATCGATTTGCGACGTCAACGAATCGATGAGGTGGGGTGTAGAAGACTCCTGAAGCTTCTCTTTCGTCGAAATTGACATTTTTGATAGCTAGAACTACGCCTAGACTCACCGGCGACTCCAACGAGCCACTGCGCGACGGGAAAAACGGGTTGCCCGGCAGCCGTCCACGATCGGTCATAATTCTGAAGGGAAACCATAGATTTATGAGTTTTCAATGTGAAAGTGACGGGAAAGAGCTGCAAATCATTGAAACAACCAAGAAGAATATGGAAAACGGGTCCAATCGATTCGGCCACGACCCCCAGCCACCAACACTCGCGGGGTTTCTCTTCCATCCGTTCAAGTTTTCATGAACTTTGCCATGCGATGTTACAATGTTTTCGTTTGTTAGGAAAAGCGGAGAAGCCACATAGCATGCGAAAGTGATATGTGCGATTGCGAGGGCTATCGATTTATACGGGAAACGCGGGCTTCAATGTTTGTCTAGCTAAATGTGGTCATGTCATGTCTGGCTATGCGACTGTTCGTTTCTTTCCGCTTACTAAACGCAATCTATTAACTTTTTTGTTACTTTCTGTTTCTCTTTGCTTTTCCCGACTTTCGTAGTTCTCTTTTCGTACTTCTTTTTTCAGGTAATGGAGCCCGATGCACACGAAACCCTAACCTGCCCCATCGCCAATGTCTACCGGAACTGGTTGCTCATGGAACAGATCATCGGGAATGTAGAGCACTTCGCCGATCGTGACTCCCTGGAACTCGCCTCCAAGCACCTGCGAGCCATCTCTCTGTCAACACCGATCAACAGAAGACAGGAGAGATACAAGATCTTTCTGGAATATGATGTCAAACCCCGCATTCACACTTCTGAAAGGAGCCTATCATGTGGACATTCCGAGATGCATTTTTACATCTGTCCAAACACTGAGCAACTGGATGAAGAGGAGATACGTGTAATGAATGTCAAGAAGAAGCAGAAGACGCCTGCCGAGAACGCTGCCTTCACCAACGCCTTCTTGGAGAAAGTTCTGAAGAGAATGCCGAAGCAGATTGTTGCGGTGGAAGTCAAGAATCGTCTGATCACCGGTACAATGTGGAGTCATCTGGAGAAGATGCCAAAGCTCAAAAACTTCACCTGTGTCTTCAATGATCCTGATGATGATGAAGAAGGTTTCGCTGGTGAGTTTCGAATGATTTTTCACCTCAAAGACACTCATTTTCAGACAACTACCTGCCGGATCCCGAGTACATTGCTTCACAAGTGGAATTCTTGACACTGGATATCACGACTACTGACACTGATAAGATTCAGTATGTCAAGAGCATGATCGGTCCCGGACTGAAGCACTTCCGCTGTTGGGTCGCTCCGGCTACGAACAAGTTCCAGTGGTTCAACGACGAATTGATGGAGGAACTGAAGTTGCACAACGTGCAGTTAGACACATGCCAAGTCTATTTTATACCATCCTTCCCGAACAGAGACATCGTGACACTAACGCAATTCCTTTCGGAAAGATCTGACGTGTTCAACTTCAGGTTGAAGCGCTGCTGCTCCTCTCTCGAAGTCAAAAGAGAACTTATACCGGAGGTGGTAATGAAACATGGCGGCGAGAACGAAGGAATGCTAAGTGCGTTGTTAGAAGCGTGTCCAGTGATCTTCCGGAAAGCGGAAAAGCTCAAGTTGTTCGATATCTCACCCGATGATATGCTTCCTCTCGTCAAAACTCTGGGCATCTGCTACACTGCGAAGGACATTCTGCTGGCTTCCGCCGTGAAGGACAAGAAGGATTCTTTCGCCGCCGACGTTGCCCTTGAAGCCCTCCCGACGTCACTGGAATCACTCACGTTGTATTACTTCAAGTTTACCGCCGAAAGTGTCAAAACGATGTCTCAAAGGGTCTCGAAGACCCTCCGACGCCTGGAAATGTGGCAGAACTCCAACTTTGCCACCGTCAAGAACTTCACGGATCTGCTAAAGGATCTTCCGGAGCTCAGGGACTTCGATATAGATATGGAAATCTCGCCGCTGTTGTTTCCGCAGATTGTAGCTCATCAGAATCTAGAGAAGTTCAAAGCGAAGCCAACGGAGAAACCGTCTGAAAAGGCATTCCAAGTGGTAGGTGAACTCTTACCACAGCTTGTTCAAAGACTCAAAACCTTGAATTTTCAGCTCTTATCCGCTTTTGAAACCGTCGATGTCTCCTGTAAGATCCGGAATAGGCCTTCGAGAATGCCTTCTCGTAAACATCCCCGATTGGTTCTTTCGAATCGCCGACAATCTCCACTGGAACAGCCTTTGTAAATGGATCTCAATTTCGATAATCATAATCTCAAAGCATTCTTCGCTTTTTATACACATTCTGTGATATTTATTTTGATTTCTGCCTGATTTGCCCAATGAACTGGTTCTTCTTTATATGATTTATGTCTCTTACTTTTTCTCGGTTTCCAGCCGATTTTCGTATTTTCTCATCTTTTCTCTTACCATTCCCACTAATCCGAATCCTTGCAGCACCCTCAGTTTCATGGATGAAACCCATAGTTTGCTCCTAAACGAAGAGGCTCTCGAAGCGTGTCCCGAGCAGAAACGGCCAGTGTTCATCTACGAATGGCTCCGCTACCTGGACCGCATCCTCCCGATCACACAACGAGAGGATCTCAAGAATGTGCAGAAAGAACTCCAGCAACAACTCGAATCACGGCTACACACGGTCATCGGACCGCCGACACGGAAACTTATTGCGCGGTGCATCGGACGGGTCTACGCACTGACGGGCGATATTTTGTCGTTGAACAATCTACTCAACTCTTGCAATGACACGTTGAAAGTGAAGGATGAGTCGCCGAAGGCTGTGCAGAGCAAGTTGTGAGTGTTTTGTGGAAGTCAAAACCGGAGAAAAAAGCGCGAAAAAATGTTAAAATGCAAACGCGCTCTGTTGATAAAAATTTCTCTGCGTCTTGTTTTCGAGTTCTAGAATTCTTCTCCAATTTTTACGCAATCTCCAGTCTTTCTCGAGTTTCCCGAATCCTTTTCAACGTTTTCCATGTTTCAGAGCAGCCCTAGCATGCCTCTCCGCCGTCTACGACTCAATGGGCCGAATGGCCGGTCGCACCATCGAAGACACCCTGCAAATCGTCAAAAACTGGATGGGAACCGCCGTCGCTCACTCTCAAGCACACATCATGAACATGTTGACGAGTATGATCAAAGCTCTGGGTCCTGGAGATGCGCCGACGTACAAGAAGATTCAACTGCTGTCGACGTCGATGAAACCGCCACCTGGAGCTGTGATCAAGGCGAAATCCAATCAGATGGTTCCAGTACGACCTGCGTCTGTCAGCGACACCCTCAATTGCCTGGAGTCTGCGTTTCTTCGAGGTGGAATCGGAGGATTCCTCAAAGGCAGCTCCTCGACATTCGCCACCACTGGAAGATCAGATATCAGGATCGGAGTGAGTATCTGCTACGTGGAATTGATGCGAGAGATGGGATCAGTGTGGCTCGAGAAGTACCTGGCTCCGATTTGCAAACATCTTGTGGAACTCGCATCAAAGTGTGGACACTTGGCCTACACTCAGAATGCCGCTCATGTCACCGAAGCACTGATCACCCGGAGATGTATCTCGTTCATTTTCCGTCAAACCGTTGGTTCCCTGCTAGGAGAAAATGCGCAGACAGTGGCTTGCAAGCAACTCAAAAAGGATCTTCCGGAGCTCAGGGACTTCGATATAGATATGGAAATCTCGCCGCTGTTGTTTCCGCAGATTGTAGCTCATCAGAATCTGAAGAAGTTCGGAGCGTGTCTTACGGAGGAACCGTGGAAGAATGAACTCGAAGTGGTGAGTGAACTCATTTCATACTTTCTTCAAAGATCTAAAAACTTGAATTTTCAGCTCTCACGCGTCTTTGAAAGCGTTAAAGTCGTCCCTCCGAACATCTATGAGAGTCGCCGACTGGTTATTTCGAATCGCCGACAATCTCCACTTGAACATCTTCTGTAGATGGATCTCAATTTCGATAATCATAATCTATTCTGTTCATAATTTCCGATCCCGAGAATCTCAAAACTAACCAAAGTCCCAGTATCGAAATCCTCCTGTGTTATAGTTTTAATTTTTTTAAATGATTGAATAAGTTGCGATGAAAGCTTTCTTTATAACTCCTATCGTTATTTTCCTTGTTTTCTGGTTTCTTCATCCCTCGTTTTCTTGTTTTTGCTCTTTTTCCCCCATGTTTTCACCCAAACCTTTGTAAATGGATCTCAATTTCGATAATCATAATCTATTCTGTTCATAATTTCCGCCCCCAAGAATCTCAAACAAACCAAAATCCCAGTCTCGAAATCTTCCTGTGAATAAGTTTAAATTTTTTGAATGATTGAATCATTATAACTTTTATAACTCTTATCGTTATTTTCCTTGTTTTCTATGGGTTCTTCATCCCTCGTTTCCTTATTTTTGCTCTTTTTTCCCCATGTTTTCACCCAAAATTCCCAGAATGAGCTCTGACGCGGTGCTCCGAAATCTTCAGGAATTCCGGAGAGAAAAGGAAAAGGCGAAAAAACAGGAAGACGAACAAACAAATCAGAGGGTGGCTCAGCGAGAAGAAGTGGTGAAGAATGAGAAAAAGGAGAAGACGGGTCGAGGAGGCGATTGGGACTTTTTGACGCGCGCCGAACCCGTCGCCGAGGATTATGGTGGGTTTTGGAGCATTTTGTTGTTTAAAAATGGGTTTGGGAGCGTTCAAAATGTAAAACTCAGCAATTCCAGACTTTCCGTCTTGAAATGAGTCTCGTTGCACGTTTTCCAACATTTTCTCTTCCAGAAGACCAATCAATCGTGCCCACTCCACTGGTCATTGTTGTGTACCTCGTCGGTCAAGCTCTCGCTGCTTGGTGAGTCGTTTCGGTCCACTATACATCTGCAATTATCCCTGGCCGTGGCCGAGAAATGATTGACATGTGTTTGCCTGGTCGGAACCACTCGAGTCGACGAGAAGTGCTCGATTGTCTTTTCTCTCTCTAATTTTGGAGCTCCAAGAATTGCATTGCAATTGAGCAATTGAGGGACAAGACATTGCAAGGACACATGTTCATTTTGTCATTCATCTTCTTTCGAGTCCTTTTAGTGCACAAAAGGGTTTCTAGAAACTTCAAAACAAACAGAAAGACTCTCGTCACTTCCTTTTTCCGAAGCTTTCGACTCTCTTATCCACATTCCATTCCATTCCTCCTTCCCAATTCAATTTTTTCAGGGTTCAATTCGGCTGCGTCTTCTTCATCCTCTCGCTCATCGTCTTCACCTACTGGAACACGGGACGTCGACGACGCGGCGAGATGTCGGCCTACTCGGTGTTCAACGCCAACTGCGAACGTCTCGCTGGAAGCATGACTGCCGAGCACTTTGAGAGAGACATGCTCCGGCAGCGACGGTGAAGAATCATTTGGGTAAGTGACTCTTTACCCGGTCATTATTAGATAGGATTCATTGACGCGGTGGGGGCTCCTTGCTAATCCTTTTTCGGGTGCGGCGTTTTGTTTATTTTTGCGTTTCGGGAATGAGGAAACGAGGAAACTAGCCATATTTCCTATTAGGCAGAGTGATTCGAATGAATTCATTGAGAGAAATGGGTTTGAACCTGAAAACGCGCTGCAATGAAGAAACAGCTGTATTGTGTCTGTGGGGCTTGCCAGGCTGTCAGCTGTTCTGTTTGACCTAAAAAGTACAAGAATCCCATCAACCACTTCAATGTTGGGTTTGAATCCGTTGGAGCGCACTTCCATCTACCAGTCATTTTCCGCTCCCTTGACTCCCAACTCCCCAAACATCCGCGCCCACGCCACATCCCATCCTTCCTTCCTTCCGCTTCTTCTTTGAATCGTTTGGCGCCATCGTCGCCATTGTCAGCCATTTGGCGGAGCCAAGAGCAACAAACAAAACGCGGAGAAAGATGGAAACCGAAAAGAAAAAAGTCTTCGTCTTCCTCGAGGGAATATCCATCTTCTCCGAGACTTCTCCGCCATCGCATCGTCATCAGCCAAACGGCATCGCTTCTTCTGGTATTCTAAAGAATTTGGGCGATAGATGTGGCAAAGCCCCCTCTCCGCCTTCTTTTCTTCCATGCATTCACCATGCATGGGCCCCCCTATTCGTTTAAACTTTCTTTTCTCGCGCCTTCTCCATCTCGCCCGCCTCCTTTTCCCTCTGCCTCTCTTTCTCCTCCCGTCCATTACGGGCTTCGCGCGCATCTGCGACGACTTCTTTTTGGCTGGTTTTCTTGCGAAATTCGAGCCGGAGCCAACCACAGCAATCCTGCTCTCTGAGCCATTGGGGCCACCAAATTGAGTTACACTTTTCGTCCCCTATTCGTCATTTTTCTCGTCCCCCAGAGCCACCGGAAGTTGGGTGCCGTTTTTGAGCTGGAGCCAGTTTCGATTCTTTTTTCAAAGTACACTGCGTTTGATCTACTCTTTTCACCTCTTTTCCCTGCAAATCGCTCCCAATTTGACCCTAATATCAAGCAATCAGAGCTCCCCGCCATAATTGGCTCAATCTGACACGCTCCTGACACTCCGAGTCTCATTTTTTCCATATTACAGATGTCATGTGCCTCTTCTTCTCCTCCTGCATCGCCTTCTCAAAGCATTCTTCGCTTTTTATACAATTTCTGTGATATTTATTTTGATTTCTGCCTGATTTGCCCAATGAACTGATTCTTCTTTATATGGTTCTTCTTTCTGATTTCTCTTCCCGGTTTTCTGCCGATTCTTTTATCTTCTTAGCTTTCTCGTTGCTTTATCACCCGCTCTAATAACCCGAATCTTTCCAGCACCCTCAGTTTCATGGATGAAACCCATAGTTTGCTCCTAAACGAAGAGGCTCTCGAAGCGTGTCCCGAGCAGAAACGGCCAGTGTTCATCTACGAATGGCTCCGCTACCTGGACCGCATCCTCCCGATCACACAACGAGAGGATCTCAAGAATGTGCAGAAAGAACTCCAGCAACAACTCGAATCACGGCTACACACGGTCATCGGACCGCCGACACGGAAACTTATTGCGCGGTGCATCGGACGGGTCTACGCACTGACGGGCGATATTTTGTCGTTGAACAATCTACTCAATTCTTGCAATGACACGTTGAAAGTGAAGGATGAGTCGCCGAAGGCTGTGCAGAGCAAGTTGTGAGTGTTTTGTGGAAGTCAAAACCGGAGAAAAAAAGCGCGAAAAAATTTTAAAATGCAAACGCGCTCTGTTGATAAAAATTTCTCAGCGTTTTGTTTTCGAGTTCTAGAATTCTTCTCCGATTTTGACACAATCTCCAGTCTTTTTCGAGTTTCCCGAACCCTTTTCAACGATTTTCATGTTTCAGAGCAGCCCTAGCATGCCTCTCCGCCGTCTACGACTCAATGGGCCGAATGGCCGGTCGCACCATCGAAGACACCCTGCAAATCGTCAAAAACTGGATGGGAACCGCCGTCGCTCACTCTCAAGCACACATCATGAACATGTTGACGAGTATGATCAAGGCTCTGGGCCCTGGAGATGCGCCGACGTACAAGAAGATTCACGCCATCGCCAAAAGCTCTCTGCAGGACAAGACACTGTTCAAGACGCCGCATGTCAAGATTGCCACTCTCGAGCTTCTGACTGCTCTGGTCCCTTTTCACACTCCGATCTACACTACAGAGCTGGAAGCGTCATGTACAATGTGTGTGAAGGTATTAGAAGGATCCACGTACGAGTTGAGATGTGCTGTTGCCAAATTCATGGCGCAACTGCTGTCGACGTCGATGAAACCGCCACCTGGAGCTGTGATCAAGGCGAAATCTAATCAGATGGTTCCAGTACGACCTGCGTCTGTCAGCGACACCCTCAATTGCCTAGAGTCTGCGTTTCTTCGAGGTGGAATCGGAGGATTCCTCAAAGGCAGCTCCTCCACATTCGCCACCACTGGAAGATCAGATATCAGGATCGGAGTAAGTATCTGCTACGTGGAACTGATGCGAGAGATGGGATCAGTGTGGCTCGAGAAGTACCTGGCTCCGATTTGCAAACATCTTGTGGAACTCGCTTCAAAGTGTGGACACTTGGCCTACACTCAGAATGCCGCTCATGTCACCGAAGCACTGATCATCCGGAGATGCATCTCGTTCATTTTCCGTCAAACCGTCGGATCCCTGCTAGGAGAGAATGCGCAGACAGTGGCTTGCAAGCAACTCGGACTCCACCTCGTTCATCAAGTCGATCTTGTCAGTGTCGGCACCGGAGACAACATGGATTCGTCGGTGGACAGCAGTGACTACGGAAGTGGATATGCGGTGATAGTGATCCTCCAGGAGATCTCTGTCCTAGTACGGCAGATCGGAACATCAGTGATGCCCCTGTTCACCGAAGCCACTGGAATCATGGAGCACATCTTCAAATGTCTCACCCATCCCCTCGCATCTGCTCGTTATGCTGCTGCATGGTGTCTACGATGCGTCGCAACTGCAGTACCGAATCTGATGACTCCACTGATCGATCGATGCCTCCCTCGACTCGACCAGATGTCCTCTTCCTCCCGAGCCATCTCAGGATTCTCCATGGCCCTTGCTGCTCTTCTCGCCGCCTCCACAGACAGTTCGAAGCTAGGAATTCCACTCGCCAAGCCTCTAAAAGTACTGGATCTTGCCGAGGAGATGCTCCGAACAGCTACCCAACAACCAAAGCTCACCATCGCCAAGCTGGAATCTGGATGGAATCTCATCAACGCTCTGATCTATCTCGGTCCATCAGTTATGAAGGAGCATCTTCCAAGAGTCATACGGCTCTGGAAAGCCGCATTTCCACGAAGCGCCAGGGAAGCCGAGACGGAGAACACTCGAGGAGACGCCTTCTCGTGGCAATGTGCAATGGTTGCTCAAGCGGGAGCCCTGTCGGTTATGGAAGCAGTGGCGTTACAGCCGGAGTTGGCCTCAACGAACAGTGCCCTGGAAGCTATGAAGATCCCGATTGAGTGCAGTTTGGTCATGATGTCACAGTGAGTACTATAGCCATCAGGCGATTCTTCACTTGTTGATTTTCAGAGTTGGAAATCTCATCAAATCCTACGGAACAGAGATGCGACAAGCCAACTCAGTCGTCCGGATCCGTCTCTACCGCCTCCTGCTCCTCCTCCCACACAAGAGCTTCGAGGGAAGCTATGTAGCCCTTCTTCGAGAGCTCGTCGCCGACATCACACTCTCCGACAACGCACAAAGCTCCCTGACGACGTCACTCCCGATGAGTCAGTTTACTGGAGTCGAGAAGATCCTGATCTCCCCGTTATACGATGCAACGGATTATTCCATGGTGGAGGACCTCCTGCAGATCCCGATCTCCTCGTTGTCAATCGGAAACATTGAAGAAGACCTGTCCAACTTGATTCGAGCATCTGCATCTCAAATTGGAGACACCTGGCCGGAGAACGAGTCGGAGCCACTGACATGTTTGAACACGGCGCTGCTGACCTATGGAAAAGTGTTCCCGCTGGTAGCCAACAAGCACAAGGTTCAGATTACCGAACACTTTTGGGATACGATTCAGAATTGTAAGAATGCTGCGAGGAAACAGGCGGTGAGTGGATCCTAGCAAAGCTTGAATCTCATTTCCACTTTCAGATTCTCGTCAATGCTCTCACTGCGAAGTTGCTGGCTTACAAGACACTTTGTGAGCAGAGAGGACACAAGATCGACAACGAGAATCTACAAAAAGCGTCCTTCGAGTTGATCTCTTCGTCCCTATCGAATTCCTGTCCGATGACTCGATTGGTTGGTGCTGAAGCCCTCGCCCGACTCTCTCAAGCAGTTGGCTCCCCGCAATTCGTCGCCACCATGGCACAATACTGCTTCGACAAGCTCAAGAACTGCAAAGACGAAATCAATCGTTCTGGTCATGTCCTGGCTCTCGGCTGTCTTCATCGACACGTTGGATCCCTTGGAAGTGGACAACATCTGAATACTGGAGTCTCTGTGGTATTGGCACTGGCACAAGACAATCAGCTCCCCAAGGTGCAGACATGCGCTCTCGTGGCCATGGCGCTGATCGCTGAGACTGGAAGTGGAATGTTCCGCGGATTCGTCGAGACTGTGCTCAGTGTCTGCTTGAAGTTGCTCATTACGACGCCGACGTTTGTGGTGGATGTGGTTCAAGGGATTAGTAAATCGGTAAGTTCCCATCATCTTGCTCGCAATGGAATGACTCCATTCCCGTCTTTCAGCTCACCGCCCTCATCACATGCGTCGGCCCCGAACTCAGTTGTCCTGGAGTCATCGACGGTGTCAGAACTTCTCTCCTAGCCGCCTGCGCCATCCAACTCTCTCACGCCGATCCGTTCGTTCAATCCGAAGCCATCTCAGGACTCCAACAAATGCATCTCTTTGCTCCTCGATACGTCCACATGGCTCAGTTGGTCACTGACATCTGTTCCTTGCTCACCTCCACTCATCTGGTGATTCGGAGACAGGCAGTGAGTTGTTTGAGGCAGTTGGTACAACGAGAGTCCAAGGAGGTTTGTCAAAAGAGAATGGAACCAACGCAAAACATAAAACACATTTAGGTTCGAAACCATGCGCAAGTCCTCGTGCCCCAGGGAATCGTTGACAACACGAAAAAGAAGTTTGCTCTTCCGGACTCTGGATTGGAAGGCGCGCTGTTCGGAATGCTCGACACCGAAGTCAGCAAAGAGCTGAGGAGTCATCTACAAGAAACCCTCATCTCACTAGTTCAAGGGACAAGTGGAGAACTGCTAAACACGTGGTTAATGCTGTGCAAGGAGATTCTCGCGACATCCAGTGATCATAGTATGGCGAGGAGGAAAGATGAGAAAAAGGATCGAGGAGAGGAAGATGGAGATGATGATGAAGACGAGGAGGGTGATGATGATACGAATCTTGCTGGAATGAGTTCGTTTATGGAGGAAGACAAGGGAAAAGTGCAGCCGAGATGGCCGACGAAGGTGTTTACGATGGAAATTGTGAATCGGTTGATGAGTGTTTGTGATACGGAAAGAGCCCATCTCGATCTGGCACTCGCAAAGGAGCTTCAATTGACGTCTGCCGGGAAGAATGACTATCTGGTACTTCATCTTTCGGATCTTGTGAAGATGTCCTTCATGGCTGCCACTTCTGACAACTCTCCACTCCGAATCGCTGGCCTCAAGTCACTGGAAGAGGTGATCATTCGATTCGCCTCTTGCCCCGATCCCGAATACCCTGGACACATGATTCTGGAACTCTCTCAAGCCCAAGTAAGCGCCGCCCTCCGTCCCGCCTTCTCTGACGACACACCGAGCAACGTGACATCAGTGGCTTGTCAAGTGTGCAGCACGTGGATCTGCAGTGGAGTCGCCAGGGACTTGCACAACTTGAAGCGCGCCCACGAGCAACTCGTCTTGTCGCTCAACAAGTTGCAGCACGGATCCATCAACGTCCAGCTGTACAGCGAGAGTGCCGCTACACTCGAGAAGCTCTCGATTCTCAAGGCGTGGGCGGAGGTGTATGTGACGGCGATCGAGCAGGATCAGAGGAAGACTGAAAGCAACGAGGAGTACAACAGCAGTGAGCTCTTGTCGTTGGTGGAACCGGAAGCGAACTCTCTTATCGCCTACTGGCTAGCGACACTCAACGATGCAGCTCTTCTCGCTCTTCCTGGACACTACTCCGAGCAGTTTCTGAGTCGTGGAGGCGCTTTCTTCAATGCTCACAGTGCAGAAGCGTGCCGGGAGTACTACCAAATCTGCTGGGCACCCATCCTTCTCGCCTGCTCCACATGGCTCAGCAAGAAGAACTTCGAGCTCCCATCCAACGTCGAACTCTCCTCGGAAACCGCTGCAGTATGGCGCGACGAAGGCAACATCTCCAGATTCTATCTACTCATCGGTATCGCTGTGGAGTCGCTGAGCAACAGGACACGACAGATTGAGGATGAGACGATTCAGATGTCTGTCAAGTCCCTAACCCGATTGCTATCTTGTGAGTGGTGTCAGATGCATTTGATGAGCGACGTGCCAGCCGCCATTGAGATTCTCTACGTGCTACATCGAACCGTTCTCACCCGGGACTCACTCTCCACCCAACTTCAATGCATCGAATGCGCCAGATCTGTTATCGATGCAGCACAACTCGCGATGAGGATCTGTGCATCGAGAGACATCTCAAATGGGAATCTGGAAAGCGAGGATACACTTCGAAAGATCCCCAACAACTTGTTCATTGGAGAGGAAGGTGGAAACGATGGGAACATTATCAACACGGATGGAGTCAAGACGATCAGCTACGCAACACTCGAAATGGCCGTCTGTGCGATCTTCAAGCAGATGCCACAGATCAACTCTGCACAGCTCAAAACCAACACTCTCGCCGCCCTCCATCTCCGGAAGATTGGACGTCTCCCCGCCGAAAGCACAAATCTCGTCATCAAAAGTATGCAAATCCTAGTACAAATCCCGAGTCTCTGCTCCCCGCAAGCCAAACTCACCGTTCTACCCGTCATCATGTACCTGCTCCTCGGATTTGTCAGAGAATCAGCAAGACTCGACGAAGGAGCCATTCAGTCTGCGGATCGAGCTGGACACTTGTCTGCCATTGCCACATCTGCGATCCAATCGATTCGAACACTTGTTAGTCAGGTTCCGATGGATGAGACAGCAGCCAGTTGGAAGACCATCATGCGAAATGCGTTCTACTCGGTGCTCAATATGTCGGAAGGTAAGCAATCGAGAGGTTTCGAAGTCTAAAACATGATTGAAAAGTTTCAGACAACGAACGCATGCAACTGGACAAGTGTGTGATCATGCTCGCCGCAGTTGTCTTCACCACCGCCGCTCCCGTCGATGTCGTTCTCGCCCATCAGGAATCATTCAACAAGTTCATTGTCCTCCTCAAGCGTCACCTCCAAAGCGACAATGTCTCCGTTGTCATGAAGACCTTGCAGTCACTCTCCTCGATTTTCGCTCGCAAAAGTTTCGGTGGCATCTTCGTCAAACACCTCGGGAAGGAGATCATGCCAGTTGTGAAGCGATGCACTGAGAAGATTGACAGTCAATCGGAAAGCATGACCGAATCCGATCTCGCCATCATCCAGGAATGCGTCAAAGTCATTGAAATTCTCGCCATCAACGCCAGAGACGGAAAGAAGATTCATGTGATTTCTCTGCTCGTCCAACTCCTCGTTCGTCTTCTCAGAGCCACTTCGCATACGGAATGGAGAAAAGTTGGAGCGACAGAGAAGAAACTGCAAGAGATGGCCATCGGACGACTCAACGCCGCCGCATCGATGTGGCCCACTGAATTCAAAAAGATCACGGATTGGAATCAGGAGTTGAAGACTCGGGTGGAGAGTGCACACCTTCTGCAATCCACTAGGCATCAGATTTCCATGGCAAAGACTCAGGAGACAAAGGTGAGCTCTAAAAAGCAGGTGACAAAAGCGTATCTACTTGTTTCAGAACACTCCGATCGTCCAGCAACCAAAGATTCGTCTGAAGATGTTTGGCGCTGACTAGCCGATTAGCTCCTTGGTTCGGATCACCTGGACCCTCCTCCCTACACAATGCTCAACTTCTAGAACTCAATAAGTGCAATATGTACCCTTACTTCCCCCCAATACGGTTCCTAAGTTTCTCTTCTCTTGATTAGTTCCCCCGTTTTCTTCCTGTGTATCTATTATGTAATTTCTCTACAGTTTTTGGTTCAATTCTCTGTGATTTCCGCCCCAAATACTAGTGATTCGCCTTCCTGTTCATACCCCTCTTACTCTCCGCTTCGTGTCTCTTGCTCTGCTCCAATTATGTTATGTGTTACGATTCGATTGAACTTTTTTCATGTTTAGAGAAGATATATACACAACAAGTATACAGTTAGGTATCACCGGTAACATTTGTGAGGAATCTGAGTAAATTGTCACATAGAACGAGTTAGGTTAAGGGTCATTTAGTAGGGAACAGAGCCTCTTCGCGACGAGTAGAACTTCTTTTTGAACGTCTTCTTGAACTCGTTTTCCTTGGAAAAGGGGTTTATCGAGTTGAGAGAAGGGAGAATGTTGGGAAGATTCAGATACGATTTCTTCTTGTCTTTCCTGTCTTTTTCAACTGGAGCACCATTGGGAGCGGCGTCGGGAGCGAGTTTTGGAGTGCCATTGGGGACGGAGGTCTCGTCTGGAAATTGCTCATGTTTGGGGAGATAGATCTTGGGAACTAGAAGAGATACAGGGAAACGGTTAACTACAAATTGTAGAGCAGGATTAGATCTTCGTTTTGTCAGTTGACTGTTTTTAGATAGCTTTTATGGATCACGAGATACAACAGAAACTGTAAGAACCACTCCTGAAACGTGCACACAAAGTGATCACTTTTCAAGAGGCTGGATCTCAGAAACCACAAAAGAAAAGAGAAAACAGTCAACTACAATGTTGTAGACCGAAATTTGAACTCTATTATGTTAGTTAACAACTTTTTGCTAGCTGAGCTGCATTCCGAGATAAACCGCAAACTGTCTGCGTCACTTTCATGTCTCCGCCTCTTCGAGCAGACTGTCGACCGGATGTTTGCGCACACCAAAAACATGCTACACCAATTGCTAACCCGTGTTTTATAGCCTTACAGGATTGTTTCAGTCTATTTAAAGAGGAATTTTATCGATAAAGTGTGCAAACTAACGTTCATAACCGGATGCTCACATGTTTTCAGGGCAGACCAGTGTCAGAGCTCAAAGAGAGTTCAGTTTTGCCTCCTCTCTTTTACATTTTCTCCAAGTATAGATTTTCTAATGTTTTCTCTGTCTTATTCATCTACTTGATCGCCTCTATTGACGACAAGAACCCCTCTCTTTCTTCTTCGATCTTTTACGACCGATTGTATAGATTTTCTAATATTTCCTACGTTATAGTCCTGTAATGATCGTCTTACGCAATGTCTCACCTTCACAAACATGCGTCGTCAAGCTGTACTCCCTTCCCAACTTCGCCTCTCCATTCGCCTTACTCCTCCAAGTCACCGAACGATTCCTTGTCACGTACGGCGGATGATCATCTATACAAATCGGCGAACAATCTCCCGTATGCCTCCTTTCCGTCTCTGCTGGCTCCTTCTGCACTTCTGCGATGACCCGGTAGTCCCGGGTCTTTACAAGTTCCAGGTACCCGTACCCTTCGGTGGTTTGTTCTAGTTGAGTGGCGAACTGAGTGGAGAGGTCATCGAATTCCGGTCGTTTCATTGGTTTTTCTTCCCAACACGAGTTCATGATCTCTTCGACTTTATCGGTGGCGAGAAGAGGAGTTTTCGGACGGGCTCCGGACTTTAAATGAGCGATAAGTTCAGTTGGTTCGATTTCTGCGAAGGGAACTTCTCCGAGAGAGTACATTTCAAAGATGACGATTCCAAAGGACCACACATCACTTTTATGGGAGAACTCCGCCTTTTCAAGGCATTCGAGAGCCAGCCATTTGATGGGAAGTCTATCGGATCCTGTAACCTCTCCACTGTCACTTGGAACAGTGGGGATTGCGAGTCCGAAGTCGCTAACTTTTGCCGTCTTCATTCCACATTGCTCAGTGATTAGAATGTTCCGGGCGGCCAGATCTCGATGGATTATCTTTTTATCAACGAGGAATCGCATTCCTTGAGTTATCTGCCACGCGAAATTGAGGAATTCCTTATGGCTATCAATGGTGTCGTCGACGCTTCGGGACTGCAAACGAAACAGGAATCTCAATCTCAACCTAATCATTCCAACTTACAATCTCCAAGTCGCACTTCTTGGTCTTCACATATCGTAGCAAATCTCTACTGGAACAGTACTCTAACACCAAGCAAGACTTTGCGGAAGCTGTGATGCAACCCAGCATGTTGACAAGATGCTCATTGAAACCTAGACTCTTCATCAATTCGATTTCATGTCGGAATTCGTGTTTTGCAGATTCTGTAGCGTACTTTGGAAGCATTTTCACTGCACAATCGCAGTCCGCAAAGTCTAGGGCTTCTGCGCGATTATACTTTTCGATCGCTGGTGGCACTCCAACTATCTTTCCCTTGAAGACATGACCATATGCTCCATGACCCAGTTTCTCGTTTTTCACGACCAGTTTGTCCCAGGAGAGCTCCCAATGATCGATTCTGAAATGCACACTATCTCTGGATCCCTGGTAACCTTGGCTTACATATCATTCTCATCAATATCCGCCACATGAGATGTCTTGAACCTCTTCAACTTCCGCATCCACATGTACTTTTGTCTGTAGAGCACGGTGAGCAAGATTAGAATGAGCATTGCACCCGAGCAAGTGCCAATAATGATAAACATGATGGTGGTAACATTCGAGCCAGGTTTCACTTGACACATATTCAACTCTTTTGTGTCTGCGAACCCTTCGTCGTTAGTGATTTGGAAGGATTTCATGGCGAGTTTGGACTTGTAGCCGTTGTAAGCGGCCTCAGTGAATGCGATGATTTCAAAGTCGTAGAGTTCCAGGAGAGGTAGGAGGGTTTGATTGTATTGAGTGACGAACATGTCGGAGACAAAGTCAGTGAGCAGGACTACTCGGGGGACTCGAACGGAGCCATCTTCATTGTAACACGGAGGAGAGGAAACTGCCTCGTAGACCAGGTCGTAGGTGATTTCATCGTTGCCCGGGAGCAGTGTGAGGCTATCTGGAACATCGAAACATAAGAAACGATCTCTCTTTGTTCAGTATTTACAGTTAGAATCCCATTCACCTGCTCCAATCAGCACTTCATCATACTTCAATTGCTGCAGATAAGGCGCTACCTGATTCACATCGGTAATCCAGTCCGAATCCGAGTTATTCCTCGCTAGAAATCTCACTATGATAGACTTCCCGGCACATCTATCCAGGGGGTCTGAGATGTACTTGACTAGATTGTTGAATTGAGCTTGGGTGGTCCGATTGGAGATTGCAAACAGGTAGGTAACTTGCCAGTCATTCATGAATGAGGGGTTGAGAGTGGGTTTGGGGGTAGTTGTCATGGTTGTGGTGGATGTTGGTTCGGGAGTTGTAGCAGGGACACAGACGTCTAGGGCTTGATTCATGCATTCATTGGAGCCACGTTGGCCGCAGGGTCGAATGCAGTCCTGAAACAGTTCGTTTTAGAGAGGATCTAGAATCTAGGATCAGGATCAGGATCTAGCAAGAATCCGTCAGCTCAAGAAGTCTAGATCATATCAATGTGAAATTGATATGATAACAGGGACTCAAAGTGTCCCAGACTGACAGTTCCATGTCATTCTCGTTGCTCGGCGTCGACGGCCAGCGCCCTCGACGCAAAACTCAGTGGTTCACGGTTTTCATCTTTATTTCGCTCATTTTCGACTGTTTTTCTTAAACTTTTTTGTAAACACGTTCAGACAGTTGTGCTTTTGAATGTTTTTACAAAAAAGTTTGAGAAAATCGGTCGAAAATGAGCGCAATAAAGACGAAAACGGTGGATCGCTGAAATTTTTGTTTTGTGTCGAGTGCGCAAGCCGTCGCCGCCGAGCAACGAGAATGGAATGGAACTGTCACTCTGGGACACTTTGAGCCCTTGTTCTGTCATGAAGGACTCAAATTCGTACTGGTAGTCAGTGGAACTTTTAGAACAACTTTTTGCGCTCTATCCGATTATGGAGAGAACTACGTACCAAAAAAGTTAACTTCATTTTGCTCGATTTCGACAGATTTTCTTGGACTTTTTTGTGAAACTCATTCAAAAGCACAACTGTCTGAACGTGTTTACAAAAAAGTTTAAGAAAAACAGTCGAAAATGAGCGAAATAAAGATGAAAACCGTGGACCACTGAGTTTTGTGTCGAGTGGGCGGGCCGTCGCCGCCGAGCAACGAGAATGACATGGAACTGTCACTCTGGGACACTTTGAGCCCTTGTTCTGTCATGAAGGACTCAAATTCGTACTGGTAGTCAGTGAAACTTTTAGAACAACTTTTTG
Organism: Caenorhabditis panamensis; assembly: GCA_900883565.2. Lineage (NCBI taxonomy): Eukaryota > Metazoa > Nematoda > Chromadorea > Rhabditida > Rhabditidae > Caenorhabditis > Caenorhabditis panamensis. The sequence goes on from LR537662.1 coordinate 120,430, forward strand.
CGCTCTATCCGATTATGGAGAGAAATACGTACCGAAAAAATTAACTTCATTTTGCTCAATTTCGAGCAATTTTCTTGAACTTTTTTGTAAAACTCATTCAAAAGCACAACTGTTTGAACGTGTTTACAAAAAAGTTTAAGAAAAACAGTCGAAAATGAGCGAAATAAAGATGAAAACCGTGGACCACTGAGTTTTGTGTCGAGTGGGCGGGCCGTCGACGCCGAGCAACGAGATTGACATGGAACTGTCACTCTGGGACACTTTGAGCCCCTGTTCTGTCACGAAGGACTCAAATTCGTACTGGTAGTCAGTGGAACTTTTAGAACAACTTTTTGCGCTCTATCCGATTATGGAGAGAACTACGTACCGAAAAAATTAACTTCATTTTGCTCGATTTCGACAGATTTTCTTGGACTTTTTTTAAAAACTCATTCAAAAACACAATTTTCTGAATGTATTTACAAAAAAGTTTGAGAAAAACGGTCGAAAATGAGCAAACTAAGGATGAAAAGGTGGACTGCTGAAAATTTTGTTTTGTGTCGAGTGCGCAAGCCGTCGCCGGCGAGCAACGAGAATGACATGGAACTGTCACTCCACCAACCTTCAAACTATCCAAGCAATTGAAATTCGGCACCACAAAAGTATGATAGGTGAGATTCTGATAAGTCTCGTAGATAAGTTCTGATGTGATTTTCGGATTCCCAACTGCTATTACACTAAACGTGATGCATCCGACACCTTCCACTTTGTCTATTTCCGCCATAATGTCAGCTTGACCGGAAATGTCAAACAGGCGATTGGTGATGAGGACGTAGTTGTTGTAGAGACATGCGGCTTTCGGGGTGCCGACTCTTTTCAGCTGAAGGAAAGCAAATCGGTCTTGTTAGTAAAGAGCTTTTGAAACTTACCGCGTAGATTAAAGTGTATGAAAAGTTAAATTGCGCAGTGTTCGGCTGCACTGGATCTAGGTTATCATACTTTCCAACATAGGCATTGTAATTCATGAAGCCAAAAGAGGTCTTGCATTGGGACGGACTACAGCAGACGGTTTCGATGGACTGAAATGAAAGGAAAGTTGACTCTTCAAAGACAACCTACAGTAATCCAAAGATCACCGGCTAAGCTCACATTATTGAACATTGGCCATGCGTACACCACATAACCGATTCCATGGTTCATACAAGTCATTGTAGCATCGCTGATGAACTGTATCACTTGGGTGTAGTTCTCTTCGGATGTCAAGGTCGAATCAAGGTCTAGAAGGAAGACAACGTCGCAGTAGTTTGTCTAAAAGCTCAGATTGATAAACAAGAGACAAAAGAAGAGGTGGAGTACATGAGAAGCATTCTGAAGCGCTGGTGGTATTCCAAGAGAGAAATTGTCACTGTTGCACATGTACGCGGGGTTGGTGATGGCGGGAGTGTCGTTACCGTCGGTGGCTGAAACAGTTGTTTGAGAGAGTAAATTTGGTTCTTGGCTTACCACAAAACTGATCGGAATCTGTGCATGGTAGGGATGAAGCGAGGAAGAAGAGAAGAAAGAGGAGTCGCGACGTTTTGGACGACATCGACTCGACGCATCCGTCGATCGGAGCGACCTGTGTTAGAGGGGTTTCAGGGATGATAGAAAAGTAGCAGGAACACAAGATTGACATTTCATGGAAACGTTATTCAAAGTGATAACTTTCTGATAAAAAGAAGGTACAGTTTTCAAAAACAGGGTAAGATTGAGTCTCAAAACGAAAAGGCCAAATTTTCTAAGTTATCTGACAATGAGTTTCGTATTTTGACCTTGTTTTATTGTTCTCACAATCAGTACATGACTAATCAAGTGCTTCACGTGATCATAGTAATCATAGTAAGCTTCGGTTTAGAGAGGCTTGGTAAACAAAGGCCTCGAGGTGGTTGAATTCGTTGTGAGATTCACTGAGACTCAAGAAGAACATAGCGATTGAAGAACAAAGGATCAGAGTTGCAGATGAGAAAAAAACTTCATGGTAAGCTAGTAAACAAGAGACATGAAAACCTAGAAAGCACGTTGTATGTATGTCAATGAAAGCTGTCGTGACGAGACCAAGCTTTGCAACATGATGAAACAGTTTGTAAGCTGCTTTTTGTAATAACTTTGAGACCCGAATCTTCAGGAACGAAGAGACAAATTCAGATTGTCACTAGGAACTTTCGTGGCGAGACTCTAGAACAACAAGACTCTTAGCAATGGAGCACCGTTACAATCTGATGAAACGCCTTGTAAACAACTATTTGTGATCGCTTCGAGACTCCAAAAGGCACCAAATTCAATATAGAGACTTGTTTCTCAATGGAGCGCACTTCTATCTTTCCTAGGTCAAAAGTTCAGGAGATCTAGAGAAATTCTGAAGCTGATAAACAACAATGTCAATCGATGTCAAGTAAAGCTTGCAGAGGGCCTCAAATCAGAAAAAATCTCGGCTTCTCTCTAGTTTGCTCTCTCTCTCCACATTTCCAGAAGCTTCTACGAAAACCAAAAAGTTGAGTATAATTCACTCGGAATCGCTAGAAAAATGGGTAATAAAAAACGCGAGTCGTCCTCGATTATGGAGCAATGCCTCGGCGAATCGATACTTCACGAGCAAACTCCGCGTCAAATTGTCCTCGCCTTCTTATCATCGTCATCCTAATCAAATTAGCAGAGCGACTAACACTAACAAGAGGGAGGTGGGGGTTGATAAGGAAAAGGGCTCACAGTCATACTCTTCGGGCCGCCGGTCGCTGCGAGAAGTTCATGGGGAGATGTTTATTTGGATGTTTATATGGATTCTGAATTTGAATTCGCAATTCTAGAGGTTACGGGTCAACAATCAAGTGAAAAAACCTGTGGAAGTGTAGTGTAACTGGGGAACTTATTACTCATACAAGAAAAGGTAAAAAGAAGAGGGGGAAAGGCACTTACAAAGAAAAACAGGGGTGGGAAACAACAAATCCGAGGGCTATTTTATGAGCATTTCGAAATTCTGGCGGTAGCACGAAAGATAAGGACTCAGCGCCATTCGGAAGCGGTCGATGGCCTGACGGGCGGTTTTGAATGGGCACAGTTCCGCCTCCGTCACGTTTTCCTTCTCAAACTCAACGTCTTCTTCGATGATCTGCCATTTGTCATTGGTGAACTCGAAGGTGAAGCCGGAGTCACTGGCGATGCTGTGGCTTGACGACGAGGTTGGCGAGGACAGGAAGACTGGCGAGAAGGTGGTGGTGGTGTGATTCTTAGTCTCGGCTACATCATCGGAAGAGGTGGAGGGTTCGGAGAGACCGGCCAAGGTGGTCGACATCAGAGCCAGTGTCAGGCAGTAGATAAGAGACGCGGAGCTCAGGAACTCGATCAGCTGCTTCACAATGTCTGTTATCGGGACGAGTGATGACTGCAAGAAGGGAAATTATCAACAATTAAGGTTACTGAGAAAAAGCACAAGAGGCCGTGACGTACCAGTTGCAACAGCTCGTTGTACGTTGTGAACGCGTTCTTCTCCACGAACGAACCAGCTACCCACTGCTCCATCGATGCCAGATAGCTCTCGAATTCCTCGTTCTTCACAGCCACGTCCCAGTTCTAAAATCGTATTGTTGTTTCAAAGATTCCATGTTCAACGAAGAACTCACCAATTTCTTTACCAAATCCCATTCCTTGGTGTTCAGCTCTTCAGGATTCATATTCAGGGATTCGGCCCATTCGGAGTTGGAGACGCGGTCATAAGTGTCGGCGTCGTGCATGTACTTGGAGGCGAGGACGAGAGCTGGGACGTAGAGAGAAGCTGGATCGGTGGACTCAAAGAATTCCTTGTTTTGAAGACGGAGGCGATCCAGGTAGACGAGAGCGACGACCAGAGTACATGGATCCGCGTAGCCGCATTTCGAGATCAGTGCCGATGTTTCGGGTTCCAAGTAGTCGAAGGTGGACTTCTTGTCAAAGTAGTCTACCACTAGTTCTGAAAAACAGGTTTTTGATTGACAGAATGAACGCTTTTCGAATGTTTTTTGACGAAAAACAACAATTTTTGATTCCCCCTTGTAAAACAACAAAACAAAAACGGGAAATCGACTCACGAGATAGAGGAAAGTTGAGAGAGGCCGGTTGTTTCGATCCATAGTTCAGCGACCGCTTCATCCTTTTTCTGATTTTACGGAAGTCGGGGAACAGTGGAGCCATCTGGAATTGAAAAGATTAGACGATGAGAGCGGAAAAGAAAGTAAAAACAAACGGAAAGGGGAGAAATCGAACGGAAAATGAATTGTCTGGAAGATTTTGCAAGTAATGAGAGCAAAAATTTAGCAGATTTTTGAAAAAATTGTAGAGAAACTTGACAAATTCGTCGAGAAAATTGAGAGCAGACTTGAAAATACCGTGCTTTAAAGGAACATGTAATTTTTACAGTTTGCGGGTCTCGCAGCGAAACTAACAAATGGTCCGCAGATTACGGTTTTTCTAAATTTCAATGGGCGGGAAAATTATAATTCTCATCATTTTTTGCTCCTATTTCTCGCATTTCTCTCTGATTTTCTGCACTTTTTCCAGCGAGAAACAGGTAAAAACTGCTGCGGCGGATAATTTCGTCACAAAAATCAATACTGCGCGGCCGGGCGCCCGGCTTTAACTGTTAAAAAACGCGTAAATCGATAATAATCATCTGTTGCATCGTGCCGCTTCGAGCCAGCATGCCCCCTACCCCAACGGGGCCGCCACACATGCGAAGGAGCGGCTGCTGGAGATGGAGATGGTCATAAATCGGCCGCCAGCGGGTGTGGGTTGCAATGGCTGCGTATCAAGCGTACACACACTTTGAGTCGCTAAGCAGGCACGCGTCGCGGGCAGCAGCGAAGCGGTCGTCGGCGTCTCGCCTCCCGCCAAAATAAATTTCGAATTTTCACACCTTTTCTTTTATTTGTCGCCGCGGAAATCGAAATTCGACCTTCACCTCCCATTGAAACCTTCGTTTTGATAAAAGTGCTCGTAAAAATTGATAAAAATCTCCTAAATTTTCAGAAAATTGTCTGAAATTTCAGAGAATTGCTATGAAAACATCAATGTTGGTGCTATTGTCATACTTATAAAAGATAACCATCAGCGGATTACTTATCACTAATTACCGCGAAATTCCTATGTAATCCCATCTAGATTCGATAAGATTTCCTAATTTCCACCCGTTTTCCACAATATTCCGCAACATTTCGCAGATTTTACCGAAAACCTTCTCTTTTTTGGTTTATTTGTTTACTTTGCGTACGTTGAAACGGTTTCGTATTCGCTCCGCACCACCGACCATTCTGATTCAGTCTTTCTTGCAGGAATGGCCGATTCGATAGCCGAGGTGCCAAGCCAGGACCAGGAGACCGTCGCCGCCGCCACTGCTGCCGTGGAGAAGGTCGACATTGCTCCAGTCGAGAAGAAGGACGAAGAGGCTTCTGCCGCCGTCGTCGCCGAGTCGAATGGAACCGATGCCGCCACCGCTGTCGAGGTGAACGGAGATTCCAAGAAGGAGGAGGTGCGATTTCGACGAATTTCTCAGTCTCAGCATAATTTTTCTAGGCTGCTGCCGAATCCCAGAGCGAGGACAAGCCAGAGGCCGCTGCTGAAGCTCCAGTCGAGGAGGCTGCGAAGGAAGAGACTAAGGAGGAAGCTCCAGTCGCTGAAGTCGCTGTCGCCGCCACTGAGCCAGAGCCAGCTGCTGAGGTGGGTCCCCTGCTTTCCTTTTCGACTCGACACCCCGGGATATCCGACACGCGCATTTTAATTAGCTCCCTACGGGTAGGCGGCTAATCTTGGATTTCGTGCAAAGCTTTTGCCCCCAGCGAGTAATTGATATTTACAAAAAGGACAATATGGAGAAAATTGACGGGTGTTGTTTACGAGGGGAGGTTACATGCTGCGCAAGTCACCATAGCAACATCAAATCAAGGACCTTCTCACGGCTAACAAGCGCTTTTCATTCTTTTCACGGCGTACTACGAAACGTAAAGCTAAATTGAAAATCTGCAGCAGGCTAAGCCTCACTGAGCTGAGCTGAGAAAAATCGTGAAAATGACAATGGCAAGTTGTTTACCCTCCCTCCTAGTTGCACTATTTGTTCAGCGATCTAGTTTTCATTGAAAACTTCTCACGAAAGTTATTTCAGACCAAGGAAGAGGCTCCAGTCGTCGAGGAGAAGAAGGAGGAAGTCGTCGCCGAGTCTTCTGCTCCAGCCAAGACTGAAGAGAAGGAGGAGGTCGCTGAGGAGAAGAAGTCCGAGGAAGCTCCGGCTGCCGAGGAGGTGAAGGAGGAAGCTCCAGCTGCTGTTGAGGAGAAGAAGGAAGAGGCTCCAGTCGTTGCTGAGAAGAAGGAAGACGCTCCAGCTGCTGCTGCTTCTGAAGACAAGAAGGAGGAAGCCACCGCTTCTTCTGACGATAAGAAGGAGGAAGCTGCTCCAGTCGCTGACGCCGCCAAGGAAGAAGCTCCAGCTGCTGCTGATGCTGAGGAGGACAAGGAGGAAGAGGCGGCTCCGGCCCCACCAGTTGCTACTCCATCTGGAAGAGGACGTGGCAGAGGACGTGGACGCGGAAGACCAGCGGCTGCTGCCGGAACCACCAGAACTCCAGCTGCCCCGAAGGAGAAGAAGACGCCGAGAGCCAAGGCTCCAGTCGACGCCGAATCCATCGCCGCCAGCAGACCACGCCGTTCCACTTCTACCAGAATCGACTACGCCAATTCGGACACCAGCACAGTGCTCGCAGAGGTCGACGACGAGATTCCTGGAAAGCTGTTCAAGGGAGCCAAGAAGGGCAAGAAGGTGACCACCAAGTACGTCTCCGACTCTGATGGAGCTCCGACTGACGATGACGACGTCGACTTCGGAAAGAAAAAGAAGGGAGCTGCTCGTGGAAGAGGTACTCCGAGAGGACGTGTCTCGACCAGACCAACTCGTGCTGCTGCCAACAAGCGCAAGGTTCAGGTAATTCAAAACGTTCTTTATGATCTATCCTCATATTCTCTGTTTCAGGATGCATCCGACGAGTCGAACGAAGACGAGGTCGAGTACGACGACAAGACCGACGAGGAGGAAGTTTCGCCAAAGAAGAGACCGAAGCGTGGAGGACCAGTTCCAACGACTCGCGGAGCTGCTGCTGCTGCCGCCGAGGACGACGAGGAAGAAGCCGAGGATGACGCGGAGGAGATGGACGCCGAGGCAGCTGAGGCCTAAACGCCCCACTAGCCAGTCTCTCTTTTACCGGTCCCTTCGGAACATCTCATTCCCCCTTAATCCGTAAAAATCTCTCTTTTTGTGTATCCCCGTTAAAAAACAAAACCATTGCTAGGCCTTCAGTATAATTGCCACCTAGAAACCTCCCGATTCTGTTCTATATTTATTATCTTTATCTTTCTATCTATTTACTCCCCCCAATCCTCTATCCTAACTCGTTTTGTTTGTTTTAAAGCCATTTTTCTTTATTTAAGTATTTATGATGATGAATTCCTCCTCCCCCATTCATCCCATCCGTTCTTACTGACAGCATTTTATCCCGAAACCCCCAATTTCGACTGTGACAGTCCATTTATCTCCCCTCTCTCTCTTCCGAATAGTGCAACTATTCCCCTTGCTGGTGTTCGTAGCGAAGATTGTTTTTCTGGCCAAAGAATCTCACTTCATCTGCTTCCCCCCTTCCTCCTCCCCCAACACTTATCACTGATAGGGCGATGCACTTCCCACACCTCTGGGCAAATATTTATATTACTCCACCCATTATCTTCGTTACCTCACTCAGGCGATTTGTGTTTGTCTTATCCTCCCTCCTCCCAACCTTTTCCATTGATCCCTTCGTCTGTTCCCTGAAATTCACCCCCTCCATCTACAATTGTTTCCTCATAGTATTCATCTGATTGCTGTTGCCGCGCCACAAGGTACACTCTCATTTGAATGTCTTCCTCCTTTGAGCATGTTTACAATTGTCAATAAATTATCCTGGGAATCATGGTAGTACAACAACATACAAACACATTCGGGTGGGGTGGTAGTTTTCTCTTATAACTCGAAAAATATGAAGAATGGAGGAAAAGTTTCAACTAAAAAGTTGTTTCTCTGATTGTTTTAATCGATTCGCTTGGATCCAATCTGTTGAAAAGTGTTTTTGAAGGTCTACGAATCGAAACATTTTTCTGTGGGATGTTCGCAATCGCGCTCTATCGCACACCATCATTGCAAAGTGATTTGAACACCCAGAGATGATTCATAAATAATGAGACCTATACCATTAGATAGCCCTTGTTTCAAACTATCTAAAAACACTTATTACTTTTGCTTTTGATCCCATTTCACCTAGTTAGGAGCCGAGTCTTCAAAAGGCATATTCAGTACTAAGAATTAGCATGAAAAAACGTTTTTTCACTCATAATTTGAGTCATAAAGCTAATAACATTGTCAAATAGCAAATAGACTCTAAGAAACTAATCAAAAGATTCAGGTGGCACGTCAATGGTGAGCAGTTTTAGTGCAACACACAAATCTCAGATTGCTCCGGCGGCTCTGGCGGAGAAGGAACGCATGGAGGTAACAATTTGGCTTGCGTGTTTGAAAAAGACTATGTATACCTTCTGTTTCCATACCCCCTCTATACGTGCCCTCCACTAGTACACACCCAGGGCTCGAGATTCTGATCAGATGACGGTCAGTTGTAGTTTAGAATTAGAAGGAAGAGGCGAAGAAGAAGGCGTTGCCTCGAGCACAGAGGCGGGGGCGCGCGTGATTCTCTCAGCTCTCGCCGAAGAGGGCTTGCTCCGTCGTTTCTGGGTGCCGCCCACCGAAAAACAATAATTATCCATCTTCCTGCCTTCTTCTGCTCCTTCTTCTACTCGAATCGATGCGATTTAATTTCAAAAAACCCGAAGCCGTCGTCAGATTAGAAAGCCTTCTAGCCCGACGCGCGGTGTCTAATCCATTCGCTTCGCTTTCTCGGTATTCGCTTTTTTACAACGAACAGAGCTTTGGAGAGACTTCTGAAGGTGTTCATAGAGATTCTATGACATCTAGCGAGGCTTCAGAGGGCATCCACCCAATGACAGCGATTCTGCTGAATGGGCGGCCCATTCAGGTAAGAAATAGAAGAGGAAGAAGCCGTAGTTTAGTCCCGAAAATGAAATGTTAGAGAGATATACATACATAGAAATGGAATATAGAAAACGAGGAGAAATGCATTCACGATGAATCGATTAATTTTTCATTTCGCTCTCCACACCAAGCGCCTACACGTCGTCTCTCGCTCGCCTCGAGTCTCCGAGCCAAGCCAGAAGACGTGAGAGGAGGAGATAAGCCAGCAACGCCGCGCAATTCGATCCCCCACTGCCTCTAGTCGAGCTGTTTACTTTTCACCTTCCTTTCCCCCCTGGAAGAGCGCTTCTGCTCATACTCTAATTCGACCTGCTTTCCTTTCCGGCTACACGCAAAACTGACTAGGAAAACAGTTCGGTGGTCGATACTGACCAATGATACCTATTGGGGAGGTTTCTAGACATCTTTTCCTGCCCCTAAAGCTAATTTGAATCTTTTTAGACGCATGATGGGCGGGCTGACATGACCAACTTCGAGATGGACCTGTTTGACACTCGGATGAGCGAAGTGAAGGTTAAGGAAGGCGAAAGAGATGCGGATTATGATGATGGGAGTGGAAGCGGGAAGAAGAGGTGTTGTAGTCGGTGTGGGTATGTTTTGCAGAGCTTTTTGGCTTGAAATTTTGTGGAAAAGAAGAACTAAAACAAATCACCGCTGCTTTCTCACATCATGAACACCACAAAAACTAGTTTGTACACTTTTTTGCACAGCTTTGGAGCACCGAAAAACACGTAGCTTTCAAGTGAAACCTTATTGTGGAGACCACTGAAGAGTTGCTGAGTCTCAACTTGATTACCTCGAGATTTGACGATTTTGGACCGTTTTTCTTATGATTTTCTAGTTAAAATTGATGCAAATAAGGTTTCAAAATACCCAACAATAGTTTAGAAACCTTGTTTCCATCAATTTTCATAGAAAAAGCTGGAAAAATTGAGTGAATTCCGCTAAAGAAGGTTGTGCGGTCTCACCACGAATTTGGTTTCCATGAGATTGAACGGTTTTCGACTGATTTTCAAGAGCTTTTTTCGATGAAAATTGATAGAAATCAGGTTTCAAAGCATTCTACAAGGCTCCAGAAAACTCTTTGCTATCTATTTCTATCAAAAAACTGGTTGAAAATAGATCCAAAACCTCTCAAACTCTGTCCGCTACATTGCCGTTATGCGCCTTCAAAAGACCATCCAATTACCTCTTTTCAATTCCTTCATTTTCCAGCTCCTCTCGAAACCGAATCATCAAACCAGCCTGCGTACCCATCTCCATCGTCTCCCTCCTCATAATCGCCCTCGTCTTCCTGCCACTTTTCAACGAAGAAGACCTGGCGTCCCCCATCAAACTCACCACCGGATGTTCCGCTTTGTGCAAGTCCTATCTCGTTGAGTCTATCCCAACTGGAGTTCCGTTTCGGACCGACAATCATACAGCAGACGCGTGGATTCGGATTATTGAGGAGACGAAGCAGTGAGTTTTTCCCAGTTTAGCTCTGAAGTTTTCCTAGCAAATTGTGCATAGAGACCAACAGAAGACTAATTCATGGTTTCCTCTGGTACACGCTCTTTCAAGAAAAAGTACAAGACATCAGAAGCTTTGACGTCTTTTAGAATAATCCTTTTCTGTCCCAGATACCTCGACATCTCGGTGATGTACTGGAACCTGAACACCTCGGACTACGAATCCGCCTCCTATGGTCGACGAGTCTACCAAGCACTCATCCGAGCTGGAAAGCGAGGCGTCAAGATCAGAATCGCCCAAGATGGAGCCTCGAATCTCTCTGACAACGAAGAATCCGCGTACCTCGCAAGATCCGGGCTTGCAGAGGTTCGAGAGATCAATGTAACAAGACTGATTGGCTCTGGAATCATTCACACGAAGTTCATTCTCTCGGACATCTCCACCCTCTACATTGGATCTGCAAACATGGATTGGAAGTCGCTCAGTGAAGTCAAAGAAGTTGGAGTTGTCGTCGAAAAATGCCCCTGTGTGGCTTCAGATCTTTATAAGATCTTTGCGGCCTATTGGAAGCTTGGAGAAAACGGATCAGTGGTTCCGGAGAAGTGGCCAATTTCCTATCGGACTCCCTTCAACTTCACTAACATGGGAAGACTGATATTGGATAGAGAGCAAGGAGAGTTCTTCATTTCAAGCTCCCCAGCGCCATTCAACCCCAAAGGTCGGGAACACGACTTGGCAGCAATTCAGAAGATCATTGGAGCTGCAAAACAATCTGTTTGCATTTCTGTCATGGACTACATCCCCGCAACTCTCTACATGAAGAATAACCGCTTCTGGCCAGACATTGATGATGCGATTCGAGACGCCGCCTACCGAGGTGTGCATGTCAGAATGCTCATCTCGCATTGGGATCATTCGAGGAAGGAGATGCTTCCGTTCTTGAAGAGTCTGGAAGAGATTGAAGATGGTGTTCCAAGATATAACGGGACAAATGGGAGAGTTGAAGTGAGGATCTTTACGGTTCCGGAGGGGGAGGAGAAGATCCCGTTTACGAGGGTCAACCACGCAAAATACATGGTGACGGAGGACATTGCGTATATTGGTGAGTTGTTTGAACCTATTATATCAACAAGCCTGGCTCCGCCAGCTTGCGCCGCTATTCATCTAGCACTTCTAAAATTCCGTCAGCAAACAGACAGCCACACAAATATTCTTTTGTCTCTTTCCTTATTTAAAAAACGCTCCTGGTCTTGAAGGACGGGTCGATTTGAAATTATCGAGTCAACTTCCGCCTAGAAGAAACCGGAGTATTTCTTATTTTATCAGATGTGCTTCTTAGCCCGTTTTTTCATTGAAGGAAAACACGGTTGATCCCTTTCGCCACGAAGAGGCGAAGCACGTGAAAGGGGATGGTTTTGTTTTACGTCCAACCACGGACGGGAGAGTTCTGCAACGATGGAACACAGAGTCTCGGGGAATTTCGTTTTGAGAGTTCTGCAACGATGGAACACAGAGTCTCGGGAAATTTCGTTTTGAGAGTTCTGCAACGATGGAACACAGAGTCTCGGGGA